>AWOL01S0044565.1:0-15949 GCA_000715115.1 Nicotiana otophora | reverse complement strand
CCCCCCACATTATTCACTGGGTGATCTCTTTATACGTCTGCATCTTCAGTCGGAATCACACGTTGAGGCAATATTTGAGCATCTCTGTCTCTCTCATAGCTCATTTGCGGCATCATGAATCGTCGACGCGCAACTGATAACGAGTGCACAATGTCATACACGAGTAGATACAAAGGAATGTGAGATATAGATTTCAAGCAAAATCAATTCCGCACGATAAGGAATGAAAGAGATGATATTGTTCCTAAACTTCATAGCCTCTGAGAGATAAGTACAGACGTCTCCGTACCGATCCTTCAGACTCTACGAAGCTTGCTCGTGACTCGTGAGACCTATGTAACCTAGTGATCTGATACCAACTATCACAACCCGAAGTTCCCACCTTTGGACCGCGATGGCGCCTAACATTTCACTTGCTAGACAAGCCAACGTTAGAATAATATTAACCAATTTTTTTAAACAATTTATAAATTATTAATAATTAAAGAAACAAATACGGAAGAAAAGTTTGAAATATAGTGAATAATCCATAAAAATAACGGTATCTAAATACCATCCCAGAATTAGTGTCACAAGTGCATGAGCTTCTAGAATAATACAAATAAATGTCTGAATAAAATAAAGCTATCGGAAAATAAACACACGGCTAAAGTAAAATAGATGGCGACTTCAGAACTGCGGACGCCATGCAGTTATACCTCACGTCTCTTCCGAGTAGCTGAAATCCGAGCAAGTCTATGGCACGCCGCTGGGACCCACTCTGAAATCCGTACAAGAAGTGCAGAGTATAGTATTAGTACAACCGACCCCATGTACTGGTAAGTACTGAGCCTAACCTCAACGAAGTAGTGACAAGGCTAAGGCGGTTCACTTACATTAACCTGTACACAATATTAGTAACAACAACAATAATAGAAATAAATCAGGTAACTCATTTATAATGATTGGAGCGAACTCAGCAGTTATAACCAATTATCATTTCCATCAATTTTGTTGCAGCGTGCAACCCGCTCTCACAATATATTCACATTCAATTCTGTTGCAGCATGCAACCCGCTCTCACAATATATTCACATTCAATTCTGTTGCAGCATGCAACCCGCTCTCACAATATATTCACATTCAATTCTGTTGCAGCATGCAACCCGCTCTCACAATATATTCACATTCAATTCTGTTGCAGCATGCAACCCGCTCTCACAATATATTCACATTCAATTCTGTTGCAGCATGCAACCCGCTCTCACAATATATTCACATTCAATTCTGTTGCAGCATGCAACCCGCTCTCACAATATATTCACATTCAATTCTGTTGCAGCATGCAACCCGCTCTCACAATATATTCACATTCAATTCTGTTGCAGCATGCAACCCGCTCTCACAATATATTCACATTCAATTCTGTTGCAGCATGCAACCCGCTCTCACAATATATTCACATTCAATTCTGTTGCAGCATGCAACCCGCTCTCACAATATATTCACATTCAATTCTGTTGCAGCATGCAACCCGCTCTCACAATATATTCACATTCAATTCTGTTGCAGCATGCAACCCGCTCTCACAATATATTCACATTCAATTCTGTTGCAGCATGCAACCCGCTCTCACAATATATTCACATTCAATTCTGTTGCAGCATGCAACCCGCTCTCACAATATATTCACATTCAATTCTGTTGCAGCATGCAACCCGCTCTCACAATATATTCACATTCAATTCTGTTGCAGCATGCAACCCGCTCTCACAATATATTCACATTCAATTCTGTTGCAGCATGCAACCCGCTCTCACAATATATTCACATTCAATTCTGTTGCAGCATGCAACCCGCTCTCACAATATATTCACATTCAATTCTGTTGCAGCATGCAACCCGCTCTCACAATATATTCACATTCAATTCTGTTGCAGCATGCAACCCGCTCTCACAATATATTCACATTCAATTCTGTTGCAGCATGCAACCCGCTCTCACAATATATTCACATTCAATTCTGTTGCAGCATGCAACCCGCTCTCACAATATATTCACATTCAATTCTGTTGCAGCATGCAACCCGCTCTCACAATATATTCACATTCAATTCTGTTGCAGCATGCAACCCGCTCTCACAATATATTCACATTCAATTCTGTTGCAGCATGCAACCCGCTCTCACAATATATTCACATTCAATTCTGTTGCAGCATGCAACCCGCTCTCACAATATATTCACATTCAATTCTGTTGCAGCATGCAACCCGCTCTCACAATATATTCACATTCAATTCTGTTGCAGCATGCAACCCGCTCTCACAATATATTCACATTCAATTCTGTTGCAGCATGCAACCCGCTCTCACAATATATTCACATTCAATTCTGTTGCAGCATGCAACCCGCTCTCACAATATATTCACATTCAATTCTGTTGCAGCATGCAACCCGCTCTCACAATATATTCACATTCAATTCTGTTGCAGCATGCAACCCGCTCTCACAATATATTCACATTCAATTCTGTTGCAGCATGCAACCCGCTCTCACAATATATTCACATTCAATTCTGTTGCAGCATGCAACCCGCTCTCACAATATATTCACATTCAATTCTGTTGCAGCATGCAACCCGCTCTCACAATATATTCACATTCAATTCTGTTGCAGCATGCAACCCGCTCTCACAATATATTCACATTCAATTCTGTTGCAGCATGCAACCCGCTCTCACAATATATTCACATTCAATTCTGTTGCAGCATGCAACCCGCTCTCACAATATATTCACATTCAATTCTGTTGCAGCATGCAACCCGCTCTCACAATATATTCACATTCAATTCTGTTGCAGCATGCAACCCGCTCTCACAATATATTCACATTCGGTTCTGTTGCAGCGTGCAACCCGCTCTCACAATATATTCACATTCAGTTCTGTTACAGTGTGCAACGCGCTCTCACAATATATTCATTTTAATCAAGTCTATTGCGGTGTGCAACCCGATCCCCTAATATATATATATATGTATGTCGACTTTTAAATACGTTTGTTGCGGCGTGCAACCCGATCCTCCAATATGGACTTTTAATAAATCTGTTGCGGCGTGCAACCCGATCCTCCAATATATTCATTATAATCAATCTTGTTGCGGCGTGCAACCCGCTCCTCCAACATATTCATTTACCAATTCTTATAGATGAATTTCCCCAATAAATGCAACAATTAATATAAAATTATAAGACAACAAACATACAATAATTATAATTTAATTACGAAACAAACAAAGGCAAATAGCAAATTATTATAGAAATCAGAGAGAAAATATGCAGTTTAATATTTAATATGCTAAATGCCAAATAACAATTAAGGCACATAATTCAAATAGCATGTAACAATTAATGCAGGAATTCAAGAATTAATACTTGACAAAGAATAGGAGAGAAATAATTATTATAATAATTAATTCATGATTTAAAATAATTTATGATTTTTCAAGTAAGCAGGAAAATAATTAATTTGACGATGTATAGACACTCGTCACCTCGCCTATATGTCGTTCACATGCAATTCACATAACAATTAATTTAAGGATTCTATTCCCTCAAGTCAAGGTTAACCACGACACTTACCTCGTTTTGTAAATTCCAATCAATTACTCAACAATAGCTTTTCCTTTTACATTTGTCTCCGAAAACTTCAAATCTATTCACATACAATTCAATATGCTCAATACGAATCATAGGAATAAATTCCATATGAATTTATAAATTTTCGGATAAAAATCTAAAATTTATTTAAATATTCGATAGTGGGACCCACATCTCAAATTTCAGAAAAACTTACGAAATACGAACACCCATTCCGAGACGAGTCCAACCATACAAAACTTATCTAATTCCGATATAAAATGGACCTTCAAATCTAACTTTTTCGTTTTTTAAAAGTTTTACAAAAATTCCAATTTCTTTTGTCTAAATCCGAAATAAATGATGAATATAGACTTAGATTTATGAAATACAATTACTATATAATAAAGAACACTTACCCAGTTCGAAATCATGAAAAACTCCTTAGAAATCGACCCTAAGCCGAGTTATAATTGAGGGTTTGTGAAAAATGGAAAAAATCCCATTTTGGTTCTGTTTTAAGTCACAGGCGTCAGGCCTTCTTCACGTTCGCGATGAATAGCAGCCCATGGCTTTCACGTTGGCGAGTCCTCCTTCGCGTTCACAAAGGCTTTTTCCCCCTGGCCTTCGCGTTCGCGTTGAGCTGGTCGCGTTCGCGAAGGGTAAAGTCCCCATAGCTTCGCGTTCGCGACCCAATCTTCGCGTTCGCGAAGAAGGAAAATTCAGCCAGCCCATTTTGCTCTTCGCGTGCGCGAGAGTACATTCGCGAACGCGATGAAGGAAATACCAGAAGCCTGAAGTTGTAGAAAAACCATATTTTCTAAGTTTCAAATCATCTCGTATCCTATCCAAACCTCACCCGAGCCCTCGGGGCTCCAAACCAAACATGCACACAAGTCTTAAAACATCATACGAACTTGCTCGTGCGATCAAATCGCCAAAATAACACCTAGAACTACGAATCTGACACCAATTCAAAGGAAATTTTTAAGAAAACTTTAAATCTTATATTTTTACAACCTGACGTCTGAATCACGTCAAATCAACTCCGATTCTCACCAAATTTGGCAGACAAGTCATAAATATTATAGTGGACCTATATCGGGATCCGAAACAAAAATACGGACCCGAGGTCAATAAATCCAACTCCAGTAATTTCTTAAAAATCATTAAGCTTTCAAACTTTTAATTTTTCATCACAATTTCATATCTCGGGCTAGGGACCTCGAAATTCGATTCCGGGTATACGCCCACGTCCCAAATCACGATACAGACCAACTGGAATTGTCAAAATACAGATCCGGGTCCGTTTGCTCAAAATGTTGACCAAAGTCAACTCAATTGAGTTTTAAAGCTCTATTTTACATTTTAATCCATTTTTCACATAAAAGCTTTCCGAAAAATTGTACAGACAGCGCACGCAAGTCGAGAAATTATACATGGTGCTTTTTTTTGAGGTCTTAGAACACAAAATTACTTATTAAATTTAAAGATGACATTTTGAGTCATCACAGATACATATCAACAAGTTTATGTAAAAAGATACTAGTATTTATAACTTAAATACAAATTTCATACAATGACTCATACAGTATACAACTAATTTTCAACTTTCATATATCATTCAAAAAAAAATACAACTACAAATAAAATACAACCAAATATAATTTTCATACAAATTTCGCACACCTATTATACAACTTTAATATAATTTTATATATTTGTTGTATGTCATGACTTGTTCTTCTTGTTCTTCTTTGAAAATCCATCCAAAATCAAATCTAAACTTCACCAAATACCTTCAAAATCGAGATATAAACTCCATAGAATATTTCCAATCGTTTGCAATAACACCTAATCCAAACAAATAATATTTTTAAAAAAATTTGTATTCGTATACAAAGCTTCAAAGCTTTTTAATGGATATCAATGGTGGAGAGTCAAACACCTTCAAAATGTATTGATTGACAATTTCAATCCGTACAATCGAGTCAAATATAATTAATATTTATCTGATGCTAGCCCGCCATCGGAACGCCAACAAGAAAAGGGAAGCCTAGAAAAGCTCCAAACTCCAGCCATGGCAAATTTAATCCCTTTCTTCGGCATTGTTAGAGAAAATTATGAGCTATGGAAGAGAAAAAACTTGTAGAATCAGTGTAGAAAAAGAGTTGATTTAAAAGAGAGAAAAAGCAAAATCCTTTAGAAAGAACTGTGATTGGGGTTTGTTTGGGTAAGAAAAGTATTGTGAGGGTTTAGAGGGATTTACTAAATTAAAAGGCTACAATCAGGGGATATTCATTTAAAACTAATTTGTATATAATTGGTAATTGTATATGACCATGTAATTAAGTTAAAACTTGATTAGAAAGGGTAAATAAGTTTCATATGTAGTATAGATAGGTAAAAAACCTTTTTAAATTTTATGTAATTTAATATTAAATGGTAATTTTGAAATAAACTTTAGTGATTTATGCGTCATTTTGCCTTTATTTATTTATATTTTTTCTGTGCATCTTAAGTCAATAATTCAATCGATCACATTTCTTTCCTCTCGAGTCTTGACTATTTGCTTCCTCTTATTATAATAGTTTGGTCTCTACATTGATATAGAAGAAAGTAGGGAAAGTACCAGCTATGTCCATTTATAAGTAACTTATTAAATTGGCCAATTCATAAAATATTACTAATAGCAGCTAATTAGCTATTTGTAGTAAAATATGTCAAATCTTTTCTTTCTTTTTAGTGGGTGTTATTAGAATAGATTGGGTACATCTTAAGAAGCTTGAATCTCAATTTTGGGATGCTTTGGTGATGTTTTGAGGTGGTTTGAATTGAAAATTCGAAATAAAAACTGAACATAAAAAATATGATATGTATGTTACACTGTGTATCATTTGTATATCACATATGTATCATATTTGTATCAATTGTGTATCACATGTATATCCACGTTATTGTCAGGGCCATCATCAAGAATCGGAATATTGTAGCGCAACTCCAAAAATAAAATAAAACTATTTACGCTAATAGTTAATTTAGCATGTGTAATCAAATTGTTACTTATAGATTGTCATTATTGGTCACTATTGTTGCTACAATATTCAAGTATTTCAGTTTAAAACAAACATGAATCAGTGCACATGAGTCAAATTTGGAATTCATTCTCTATTTTTCTTTCTTTAACAAATCGAGTAAGAAAAGAATAATGTATGGTACAACATCATACAAATTAAAAATAAATTTAATACAAATCTGATATACCTACAACAAAATACTTACTAAAAAAATAATACAACTAATTATACAATATACAACTTATTTATAATTCATCTACAACTTTCATACATCATTCTTACCCAATTAAGTACAACTACAACATCATACAACTTAGATACAATTTTCATACAAATTTTATACAATATGTCTTTTGTATGTATTTTGTATATGATTTATATATATTTTGTATGTGGTGTGTTCTTCTTCCTCTCCGAAATTTCAATCAAAACTTTCTCTCTTAATACATCTTTGATACATATCAACAAGTTTTTTGTAAAAAGATACTAGTATTTATAACTTAAATACAAATTTCATACAATGACTTATACAGTATACAACTAATTTTCAACTTTCATATATCATTCAAAAAACATATAACTACAAATAAAATACAACCAAATATAGTTTTCATACAAATTTCGCACACCTATTATACAACTTTAATATAATTTTATATATCTGTTGTATGTCATTTCTTCTTCTTCTTCTTCTTCTTCTTCTTCTTCTTCTTTCTTCGTCTTTGAAAATCCAGCCAAAATCAAATCTAAACTTCACCAAATACCTTCAAAATCTAGATATAAACTCCATCGAATATTTCCAATCGTTTGCAATAACACCTAATCCAAACAAATAATATTTTTTAAAAATTTAAATTCGTATACAAAGCTTTTTAATGGATGTCAATGATGGAGAGTCAAACACCTTCAAAATTTATTGATTGACAATTTCAATTCGTACAATCGATCCAAATATAATTAATATTTATCTTATGCTAGCCCGCCATCGGAATGCCAACAAGAAAAGGGAAAGCCTAGAAAAGCTCCAAACTTCAGCCATGGCAAAATTAATCCCTTTCTTCGCCATTGTTAGAGAAAATTATGAGCTATGGAAGAAACAAAACTTGTAGAATCAATGTAGAAAAGGGGTTGATTTAAAAGAGAGAAAAAGAAAAATTCTTAAAAAGAATTGTGATTGGGGTTTGTCTGGGTAAGAAAAGTATTGTGAGGGTTTAAAGGGATTTACTAAATTAAAAGGCTACAATCAAGGGGTACTCATTTAAAACTAATTTGTATATACTTGATAAATTGTATATGACCATGTAATTAAGTTAAAACTTGATTAGAGAGGGTAAATAAGTTTATATGTAGTATAGATAGGTAAAACACTTTTTTAAACTTTATGTTATTTAATATTAAATGGTAATTTTGAAATAAACTTTAGCGATTTATGCGTCATTTTGCCTTTATTTATTTATATTTTTTCTGCGCATCTTAAGTCAATAATTCAATCTATCACATTTCTTTACTCTCGAGCCTTGAGTATTGTAATGACCTGTCACGACCCAAACTAACCCTGTCGTGATGGCGCCTATCGTGGAACTAGGCAAGCCGACTCATTTCCAAAACAAACCGATATTTTTATTTTAAAGATAATTTCAAGCCTATTTAACATAAAAACCTTCGTAAAGGGAGTTCAAATCAAAATAAAAGTGCGAAAAAGAAAAGGCCGACATCGGGGTGTCACTAGTCATGAGCATCTACTATAATTTGTCTGACAATATCGAGAATAACACAGTTTGAAAAATAGCCAAATACAACTAAAGGAAGATAAGAGGGAGAAGAGCAGGACTGCGATCGCCAGGCAGCTACTTTGTTATCCCCGAGAAAATCTGCAACCGGAATATACAACAGTCACTACCATGGCCAGATACGCCTGGATCTACACACAAGGTGCAGGGAGTAACGTGAGTACGCCCACTCAGTAAGTAACAACAGTAAATAAAGACTGAGAAGTAGTGACGAGCAATAATGCAAGTAAAGTTCATATCACAAAAATTCAGTAAAATACAGCATGCTTTTAAAACCAAAGTTTGAATCAAATCAGCTCTTTTAAATCCAGTCCCAATAAAAAATTTTAAAGATATCTTTCAACAGTTTTCAAACAAAGGCTCAATACAAAGGTGAGAAAAATTATGAAATCACAATCAGCCCCTGGGGCAACATCACTCATATACAGCCCCTTGGGCAAACCTCACAATCACTCGTATACAGCCCTCGGGCAGACCTCACCATCACTCATGCCTCCCAGTCACTCAGCACTCGGCACTCGGCACTCGGCACTCACACTCAGTAGGTACATGCGCTTACTGGGGGTGTGCACAGGCTCCGGAGGGGCTCATTCAGCCCAAGCGCTATATCAAGCCAATCATGGCATAAATCAATGAGGCCCTCGGCCTATATCAAACATGATGCGGCGTTCAACCCGATCCCATAAATATCCTCACAAATTAGGCCCTCGGCCTTACTCAGTCATAAACCTCTCCAGCCTCTAGGCTCTCAGAAAACAAAGTATTCAGCCCAAACAACATTTATATGATGCATCAAAATAGAGTAATAGAGACTGAGTTATGCTGTAAATATGTATAAACATGACTGAGTATAGATTTTCAATCAAAAATAATGAGAGGATAGCAAGAAAAGAACTCTAAGGGTCCAAACAATACTGGCATAAGGCCTAAATATGGCATCCAGCCTGATTTACAGAAATTCTTTCTAAAACACATAAGAATCATATAGTTTCAACAAAATATTCAACTTTACAGTTGATACGGGACGGACCAAGTCACTATCCCTAACAGTGCACGCCCACACGCTCGTCACCTAGCATGTGCGCCACCTCCAAATAGTAAAATGATACAAAATTTCAGGGTTTCATACCCTCAGGACAAGATTTACAATCATTACTTACCTCAATCCGAGAAAATCACTACTCCGCAATGCTCTTGCCCCTCGATTCGGCCTCCAAACGTCCCGAATCTAGCCATAAGCAAAACAATACGATTAATATAGGCTAAAGGAATCAATTCCACAAGAAAAATACCAAATTTTAGCCAAAATCCAAAATCGGCTCAAACCCGACCCCCTGGCCCACGTCTCGAAATCCGACAAAAGTCACAAAACTAGAAAGCTCATTCACTCATGAGTCCTTACATATAAAATTTATCGAAATCCGATATCATTTGGTCCCGCAATTCCTTAAATTAAACTCTCCAAAATTCCAAGCCCTAACCCCTTATTTCACTTCAAAATATCCTACTAATTAGGTGAGAAATCAATGGGAAAACACCATAGCTAATGATAATAGAGCTCAAGCAACTTGCCTCAGTGAATAAGCTTGAATCCCCTTCAAAACTCCCCTCAAAAGATCCAAAGTCCGAGTTAAAAATGGTGGAAATGAGAAAAAATCACGAAGTCCTCAATTTATACATTCTACCCAGCGAAGCCGCACCTGCGGTCTCTTTTTCTGCTTCTGCGACACCGCACCTGAAGAATTTCCATCGCCGGTATAGAACTCACTTAAGATCCCAGGTTCCACATCTGCGGCCAAACTTTCGCGCCTGCACTTGCGCACGTGCGCATAACTCTCCGCATCTGCGAAGCCAGTCATTTTCCACCCTTTCGCATCTGCGCCACAGGTCTCGCACATGCGGGCTCGCAGATGCGATAGCCTTCTCGCACCTGCGGTTACAGTCCATCTTAGCTTTGCCCGCACCTGCGGCTCCCTCTCTGCAGGTGCAGAAATACCAGTAGTAGCAGCTTCAGCTGCATTTTTTCAACTCCAAACAATCCGTTAACCACCCGAAATCACCCCGAGGCCCTCGGGACCTCAACCAACCATACCAACAAGTCATATATCAACATACGAACTTAGTCAAACCTTCGAAATACTCAAGTGATTCAAGCCTAAGGACTTTTAAACTTTCGAATTCCACCAACGATGCTGAAACCCGCTAAATCACGTCCGAATGACCTTAAATTTTACACACAAGTCAAAAATAACACCACGAATCTATTACAACTTCCGGAATTCTATTCCCACCCCGATATCAAATTTTTCACTACAGACCAAAATCGCCAAATTTCCAAGTTTCGCCAATTCAAGCCTAATTCTACCACAGACCTCCAAATCACATTTCGGACGCGCTCCTAAGTCCAAAATCACCTAACAGAGCTAACAGAACCATCAAAATTCAAATCTGAAGTCGTTTATGTCATGACCCAAAATTTCGACCTTCGGGATCGTGATGGCGCCTAACATTACACTTGCTAGGCAAGCCAACGTTAGAATAATATTATCCATTTTAAAATAATTTTTAAATTTATTAATAACAAAGGAACAAATGCGGAAGTAAGGTCTGAAATATAGTGAAATATTTATAAAAATAACGGTCTCTAAATACCATCCCAGAATTGGTGTCACAAGTGCAAAAACTTCAAGCATAATACAAATAAAGGTCTGAATAAAATAACGTTTTCTGGAAACAAACACACAGCTAAAGTAGAGTAGACGGGGACTTCAGAACTGTGGACGTCGTGCAGTTATACCTTAAGTCTTCTCTGGTAGCAGAAATCCGAGCAAGTCTATGGTGCGTCGCTGGGACCAACCCGAAATCTGCACAAGAAGTGCAGAGTGTAGTATCAGTACAACCGACCCCATGTACTGGTAAGTTCTGAGCCTAACCTCAACAAAATAGTGACGAGGCTAAGGCGGGTCACTTACATTAACCTGTACGAAATATTAGTAACAATAAAAAATAATAGAAATAAATCAGGTAACTCATTTATAATAGTTGAAGCCAACTCAGCAGTCATAACCAATTATTATTTCAACCAATTTTCGTTGCAGCGTGCAAAACGCTCCCACAATATATTCATTTTCAATCCTCCAATATATTTATTTTTAATCAAGTATATATATAGACTTTTAAATAAGTCTGTTGCAGCGTACAATCCGATCCCCCAATATAGACTTTTTAATAAGTCTGTTACGGCGTGCAACCCGATCCCCAAATATAGACTTTTTAATAAGTCTGTTGCGGTGTGCATCCCGATCCCCTAATATGTTCATTTAAATCAATTATGTTGCGACGTGCAACCCGCTCCTCCAATATATCCATTATCAATTCTTATAGAATAAATTNCTGTTGCGGCCTACAACCCGATTCTCCAATATTGACTTTTAATAAGTCTGTTGCGGCGTGCAACCCGATCCTCCAATATTGACTTTTAATAAGTCTTATTCATTATAATCAATCATGTTGCAGCGTGCAACCCGCTTCTCCAACATTTTCATTTACCAATTCTTATAGAAGAAATATTCCCAATAAATGTAACAATTAATATAGAATTTCAAGACAACAAGCATACAATAATTATAGTTTAATTATGAAGCAAACAATGACAAATAGCAAATTATTATGGAGATTAGGGACCAAATAGGCAGTTTAATATTTAATATGCTAAATGTCAAATAACAATTAAGGCACATAAATCAAATAGCATGTACAATTATTGCAGGAATTTAAGAATTAATATTTGACAAAGAATAGGAGAGAAACAATTATTATAACAATTAATTAGTGTCTTAGAACAATTTATGATTTTCAAATAATTATGCAAACAATTAATTTGACGATGTATAGACACTCGTCACCTCGCCTATATGTCGTTCACATGCATTTCACATAACAAATAATTTAAGGGTTCTATTTCCTCAAGTCAAGGTTAACCACGACACTTACCTCGCTTTGCATATTTTCAATCAATTACTCGACCACAACTTTTTCCTTTGAATTTGTCTCCAGAAGCATCAAATCTATTCACAAACAATTCTATATACTCAATATGAATCATAGAAATTAATTCCATATGAATTTACTAATTTTCCAGATAAAAATCCGAAATTTATTTTAAAATTTGACAGTGGGGCCCACGTCTCAAATCTTGAAAAAACTTACGAAGTCCGAACACCTATTCCGAGACGAGTCCAACCATATAAANCAATATTGACTTTTAATAAGTCTGTTGCGACGTGCAACCCGATCCTCCAATATTGACTTTTAATAAGTCTATAAGTCTGTTGCGGCCTACAACCCGATTCTCCAATATTGACTTTTAATAAGTCTGTTGCGGCGTGCAACCCGATCCTCCAATATTGACTTTTAATAAGTCTTATTCATTATAATCAATCATGTTGCAGCGTGCAACCCGCTTCTCCAACATTTTCATTTACCAATTCTTATAGAAGAAATATTCCCAATAAATGTAACAATTAATATAGAATTTCAAGACAACAAGCATACAATAATTATAGTTTAATTATGAAGCAAACAATGACAAATAGCAAATTATTATGGAGATTAGGGACCAAATAGGCAGTTTAATATTTAATATGCTAAATGTCAAATAACAATTAAGGCACATAAATCAAATAGCATGTACAATTATTGCAGGAATTTAAGAATTAATATTTGACAAAGAATAGGAGAGAAACAATTATTATAACAATTAATTAGTGTCTTAGAACAATTTATGATTTTCAAATAATTATGCAAACAATTAATTTGACGATGTATAGACACTCGTCACCTCGCCTATATGTCGTTCACATGCATTTCACATAACAAATAATTTAAGGGTTCTATTTCCTCAAGTCAAGGTTAACCACGACACTTACCTCGCTTTGCATATTTTCAATCAATTACTCGACCACAACTTTTTCCTTTGAATTTGTCTCCAGAAGCATCAAATCTATTCACAAACAATTCTATATACTCAATATGAATCATAGAAATTAATTCCATATGAATTTACTAATTTTCCAGATAAAAATCCGAAATTTATTTTAAAATTTGACAGTGGGGCCCACGTCTCAAATCTTGAAAAAACTTACGAAGTCCGAACACCTATTCCGAGACGAGTCCAACCATATAAAAATTATCAAATTCCGATGTCAAATGGACACTCAAATCTTAAATTTTTGTTTTTGGAAGATTTTATAAAAATCTGATTTTCTCCCAAAATTTCACGGATTCATAATATAAATGAGTATGGAATCATGAAATATAATCAATATAGGATAAGACACACTTACCCCAGTGTTTTTCCGTGAAAATCGCTCAAGAATCGCCTTACCCGAGCTCAAAAATAGAAAATGGTTGAAAATGGGACGAATCCCATTTTCTAGAACTTAAGTTCTGTTTGCCCAAATTTTACCTTATGCGATCGTGTACAATGCTTCGCGATCGCGAAGCACATTTTTGGTTTCCTAGTTTTTCTTAATCGCGATCGCGTGAATAGACTCGCGATCGCGAATCTCTACTTTGTTGCGCCAGAAATTTACTCTACGCGAACGCGTAAAGCACCATGCGAACGCGATAGACTTACGCGATCGCGAACGACCTCACGCGATCGCGATGAGTAAAGCGCGTGGCTCAGCTTTAGCCTCTTTAACTCAACGCGAAGGCGACCTTGGCCACGCATTCGCGAAGCACCACTTCACACCCTACGCGATCACATCCTCAAATTCGCGAACACGAAGAACAACTTTGGTTGGCCTCTCAGTTTGCCTTAAGCAATCGCGAACGACCTCACGCGATCGCAATGAGTAAACATTCTGCAACAAAACACCAGAAACTCACCCGATCCCTCGGGGCTCCAAACCAAACATGCACACAAGTCCTAACACATCATACAAACTTGCTCGCGCGATCAGATCGCCAAAATAACATCTAGAACTACGAATTGAACCCCAAATCAATGGAAATTTGCAAGAAAACTTTAAAACTTATATTCTTACAACCGGACATCCGAATCACGTCAAATCAACTCCGTTTCTTGCCAAATTTGGCAGACAAGTCATAAATATTATAGTGGACCTATACCGAGCTCCGGAACCAAAATACGGACCCGGTGTCACTAAATCCAACATAAGCAACTTCTTAAAAATCATTAAGCTTTCAAACTTTTAATTTTTCATCAAAATTCCATATCTCGGGCTAGGGACCTCAGAATTCGATTCCGGGCATATGCCCAAGTCCCAAATCGCGATACGGACCTACCGAAACTGTCAGAACACAGATCCGAGTCCGTATGCTCAAAATATTAACCAAAGTCAACTCAATTGAGTTTTAAAGCTCTATTTCACATTTTAATCCATTTTTCACACAACAACTTTCCTAAAAATTATACGGAATGCGCACGCAAGTCGAGGAGTGATAAATAGTGTTTTTCGAATCTTAGAATATAAAATTAATTATCAAATTTAAAGATGACATTTTGGGTCATCACAGTTTACACATAAGTCAACGTCTGATTGACATTTCCAACTTAAGATTCAACTTTAGAGACTAAGTGTATCAATTCACTCTGAAACCACCCCGGACCCGAACCAACTAACCCGATATATCACAATATAGCTTAAAAGCATAAAAGGAAGCAAAAATGGGGGGAAATGGGGCTATAACTCTCGAAACGACCGGCCGGGTCGTTACATCCTCCCCCTCTTAAACAACTGTTCATCCTCGAACGGGTCTAGAAACATATCTGGAGTCTCAAATAGGTGTAGATATATGCTCTGCATCTCCAGCTCGGTCTCCCTGTGGCCTCCTCCACAGGCTGACCTCTCCACTGCACTTTTACTGATGCTATATCCTTTGACCTCAACTTCTGAATTTGCCGATCCAAAATGGCCACCGTCTCCATAACATAAGTCATATCACCCTCCAATTGAACTGTGCTGAAGTCCAAAACATGGGACGGATCGCCAACATACTTCCAGAGCAAGGAAACATGAAACACTAGATGCTCACTCGACAAGCTGGGTTGCAAGGCAAGCTTATGAGCCACCTCTCCTATCCTCTGAAGTACCTCAAAAGGCCCAATAAACCGGGGGCTCAACTTGCCCCTCTTCCCAAATCTCATAACACCCTTCATGGGTGAAACCTTCAGCAAGATATTCTCCCCAACCATATAAGACACGTCACGGACCTTCCTGTTCGCGTAGCTCTTCTGCCTAGACTGCGCCGTGCGAAGCCTCTCCTGAATCAATTTCACCTTATCTAATGCATCCTGGACCAAGTCTATACCCAAGATCCTAGCCTCACCCAGCTCAAACCATCCTACTGGAGATCTACACCTCCTCCCATATAAAACCTCATACGGAGCGATCTGAATGCTCGACTGATAACTGTTGTTATATACAAACTCCGCGAGCG
>AWOL01S0044564.1:69566-112819 GCA_000715115.1 Nicotiana otophora | reverse complement strand
ACGCTCGGGCCGAGTATGGTACCGGGTGCCGGCCACATCCCTTCAGGTTTGGGGCGTGACAGGGTCATCCTCCCCGACTATTTTATTTAGCACTTCAGGCATCTCACGGTGCTTCAGGGAGTCATGATCCTATTATGCCTTACTCTAGGCAGCTGACATTTAGTGCACATCCAGCTCCTATCAGTGCACCACCACTCTAGAGTCACTATGGCAGCTATCCGACTTGTTCGGGTCAACTTCAGCTTTAGCAGCCACGACAGCACGATGGGTGTTATGAGTATGGGAACATTGGTCATATCAGGAGGTATTGCCCTAGGTTNCTGGAAAAGAATAAAATCGGCGTAGGTTGAGGGTTATTCCTCTAGAGTTCATAGTTATAGAGTGGTACGCTCGGGCCGAGTATGGTACCGGGTGCCGGCCACATCCCTTCAGGTTTGGGGCGTGACAGGGTCATCCTCCCCGACTATTTTATTTAGCACTTCAGGCATCTCACGGTGCTTCAGGGAGTCATGATCCTATTATGCCTTACTCTAGGCAGCTGACATTTAGTGCACATCCAGCTCCTATCAGTGCACCACCACTCTAGAGTCACTATGGCAGCTATCCGACTTGTTCGGGTCAACTTCAGCTTTAGCAGCCACGACAGCACGATGGGTGTTATGAGTATGGGAACATTGGTCATATCAGGAGGTATTGCCCTAGGTTGTCGAGCAACAGATCTCAGCAGGATTCTCGTGCCATCATACCGGCATCGGTTGCTCCACCTCCCGCCCGGCCAGCTAGGGGTAGGGGTCAGACAACTAGAGGTGGACGTCAGGTTGTTAGAGGTGGAGGACATACAGTTAGAGGTTGTCCCAGAGATGTAGCTCCGAGTGGTAGGGCCTAACCCCGATTTTATTCTTTTCCAGCTAGGCCTGAGGCCGAGTCATCCGATGTTGTGATCACAGGTATTGTTCAAGTTTGCCATAGAGATGATTCAGTTTTATTTGATCCAGTATCTACTTATTCCTATGTGTCCTCCTACTTTGCTTCATATTTGGTTGTACCTCGTGATTCTTTGAGTGCTTCTGTGTGTGTTTCCACACCGGTGGGACATTCTGTTGCGGTAGATCATATCTATCATTCGTGTGTAGTTACTATTAGGAGTCTTGAGACTAGTGTGGATCTGCTACTTCTTGATATGATAGATTTTGATGTCATCTTGGATATGGATTGGTTGTCGCCTTATCATGCTATATTGGATTGTCACGCTAAAACGGTGTCCTTAGCCATGCCGGGGTTGCCTCGATTAGAGTGGAAAGGGATTCTTGGTCATTCTACCAGCAGGGTTATTTCTTATATGAAGGCTCGGTGTATGGTTGAGAAGGGGTGTCTAGCCTATTCGGCTTATATTCGCGATCCCAGTGCGGATGTTCCTTCTATGGACTCAGTACCAGTTGCTCGTGAATTTCTAGAAGTATTTCCTGCAGATTTGTCGGGGATGCCACCCGATAGAGATATTGACTTCTATATTGATTTGGCTCCGGACACTCAGCCCATTTCTATTCCACCATATCGTATGGCCCCGCCGGAGTTGAAAGAATTGAAGGACTAATTACAAGACTTTCTTGATCAGGGATTTATTAGACCTAGTGTCTCGTCCTGGGGTGCACCAGTGTTGTTTGTGAAGAAGAAAGATGGTTCAATGCGGATGTGTTTAGATTATCAGCAGTTGAACAAGGCTACTATCAAGAACAAGTATCCATTGCCAAGAATTGATGACTTATTCGATCAACTTCAAGGTGCCAAGGTATTTTCGAAGATTAACTTGAGGTCTGGCTATCATCAGTTGAAGATTAGAGCATCCAATGTCCCTAAGACAGCTTTTCGGACTCAGTATGGGCATTATGAATTTCTAGTGATGTCATTCGGGCTGACAAATGCCCCAGCAACATTTATGGATTTGATGAACCGGGTGTTCAAGACCTATCTGGATTCTTTTGTGGTCGTATTCATTGATGATATCTTGATTTACTCCAGCAGTCGAGAGGAGCATGAGCAGCACCTTTGAAGTGTGCTTCAGACTTTGAAAAATAATCAGTTATATGCCAAATTTTCCAAATATGAATTTTGGTTAGACTCAGTTCCCTTCTTGGGGCACGTTGTATCGGCAGAAGGCATAAAAATGGATCCTAAGAAGATTGAAGCAGTTCAGAATTGGCCTAGACCTACTTCAGTTACAGAGATCCGGAGTTTCCTGGGTTTGGCAGGTTATTATCGCTGGTTTGTGGAGGGGTTTTCATCCATAGCATCCCCACTGACCAAATTGACCCAGAAGGGTGCCCTATTCAGATGGTCTGATGAATGTGAGTTGAGCTTTCACAAGCTTAAGACTCATTTGACTACGGCGCCAGTGTTGGTATTACCCACAGGTTCAGGATCTTATACGGTGTATTGTGATGCATCTCACATTGGGCTTGGTTCAGTATTAATGCAAGATGGCAGAGTGATTGTATATGCATCGCGGCAATTGAAAGTTCATGGGAAAAATTACCCTGTTCATGACTTAGAATTGGCAACCATTGTTCATGCGCTGAAGATTTGGAGGCATTACCTTTACGGTGTCCCGTGTGAGGTATTTACTGATCATCGTAGCTTACAGTATCTGTTCAAACAAAAAATCTCAATTTGAGGCAGAGAAGATGGTTAGAACTGTTGAAAGACTATGATATCACCATTTTGTATCACCCCGTAAAGGCCAATGTGGTGGCCGATGCTTTGAGTAGAAATGTTGTGAGTATGGGTAGCCTTGCGTATATTCCGGTTGGTGAGAGGCCATTAGCTGCCGATGTTCAGACTTTGGCCAATCAGTTTGTGAGGTTAGATATTTCAAAGTCCATTCGGATTCTATCTTGCACAGTCGCTCGGTCTTCCTTGTATGAACGTATCATAGAGTGATAGTATAATGATTCCCATTTGCTTGTCCTTAAGGACACGGTGAGGCACGGTGATGCCAAGCAGGTTGCTGTGGGAGATGATGGAGTTTTGCGGATACATGGTCGTATATGTGTTCCTAATATGGATGGGCTTCGTGAATTAATTCTTGAAGAGGCCCACAGTTCCCGGTATTTTATTCATCCGGGTGCCGCCAAAATGTATCAAGATTTGCGGCAACATTATTAGTGGAGAAGAATGAAAAAGGATATAGTTGCATATGTAGCTGAGTGTTTGAATTATCAGCAAGCTAAGTACGAGTATTAGAGACCCAGTGGTTTGCTTTAGAAATTAGAAATTCCTGAGTGGAAGTGGGGGCGTATCACTATGGATTTTGTTGTTGGACTCCCACGAACTCAGAGAAAGTTTGACACAGTATGGGTCATTGTGGACAATTTGACCAAGTCAGCACATTTCATTCCAATAGCAGTTACCTATTATTCAGAGCGGTTAGCGGAGGTTTATATCCACAAGATTGTCCGCCTTCACGGTGTGCCCGTGTCTATTATTTCAGATCTAGGTACGCAGTTCACCTCACACTTCTGGAGGGCTGTACAGCGTGAGTTAGGCACGCGGGTTGGGTTGACTACATCATTTCATCCACAGACAAACGGATAGTCAGAGCGCACTATTCAGATATTGGAAGATATGTTTCGCACGTGTGTTATCGACTTTGGAGGTTCTTGAGATCAGTTCTTGCCACTTGCGGAGTTTGCCTATAATAACAGTTACCAGTCCAGCATTCAGATGGCTCCATATGAAGCATTATATGGGAGGCGATGTCATTCGCCAGTTAGCTGGTTTGAATCGGGAGAGGCTCGGTTGTTGGGTACTGATTTGGTACATGATACCTTGGATAAGATCAAGATTATTCAGGATCGACTTCGCACAACTCAGTCTAGGCAAAAGAGTTATGCCGACCGTAAAGTTTGTGACATTGCATTCATGGCAGGAGAAAGAGTATTGCTCCGGGTTTTACCTATAAAAGGTGTATTGAGATTTGGAAAGAACGGCAAGTTGAGCCCTAGGTATATCGGACCCTTTAAAACTCTTGAAAGGGTNATTTCATCCACAGACAGACGGACAGTCAGAGCGCACTATTCAGATATTAGAAGATATGCTTCGCGCTTGTGTTATAGACTTTGAAGGTTCTTGGGATCAGTTCTTGCAACTTGTGGAGTCTGCCTATAATAACAACTACCATTTGAGCATTCAGATGGCTCCATATGAGGCATTATACGGAAGACAATGTAGTTCACCAGTTGGCTGGTTTGAATTGGGAGAGGCTCGGTTATTGGGTACCGATTTGGTACAGGATGCCTTGGATAAGATCAAGATTATTCAGGATCGACTTCGCACAACTCAGTCTAGGCAAAAGAGTTATGCCGACCGTAAAGTTTGTGACATTGCATTCATGGCAGGAGAAAGAGTATTGCTCCGGGTTTTACCTATAAAAGGTGTATTGAGATTTGGAAAGAACGGCAAGTTGAGCCCTAGGTATATCGGACCCTTTAAAACTCTTGAAAGGGTGGGTGAAGTAGCCTACAGGCTTGCACTACCACCTAGTTTATCAGCAGTTCATCCGGTGTTTCATGTATCCATGCTCCGGAAATATCATGGTGATCCGTCCGATGCTTAGTCTAATTGAACAAAGATTTGACTTATGAAGAGGAGCCGGTAGCTATTTTAGCCCAACAGGTCTAAGAGTTATCCTTCAGTTCGGGTGCAATGGAGAGGTCAGCTGGTAGAAGCATCTACCTGGGAGTGCGAGTCAGACATGCAGAATAGATATCCACACCTTTTCACCAGCTCAGGTAATTTTCTAATTCCTTTCGAGGACGAACGTTTGTTTTAGAGGTGGAGAATGTGATGACCCAATATGTCATCTTTAATTTTTAATATTATTTATATGTTATAAAACCTCAAATAGTACCATTTAGCTTTCCTCGACTTATGTGCGCTGTCCATATAATTTTCCGAAAAGTTTTTATATAAATAATTGATTAAAATGTGAAAATAGAGCTTTAAAACTCAACTGAGTTGACTTCGGTCAACATTTTGAGCAAACGGACCCAGATCAGTATTTTGACAGTTCCGGTAGGTCCGTATCGTGATTTGGGACTTGAGCGTATGCCCGAAATCGAATACGGAGGTCCCTAGCTCGAGTTATTGCTTGTTGTCAAAATTTTAAAGTTTAAAGGTTTAATGACTTAAGAGATTTGACTAATGTGTGACTTTATTGATACCGGGTTCGTATTTCGATTTCAGAACCTAAAATAGGCCCATTACTATATTTATGACTTGAATGTCAAATTTGGTAAAAAACGGAGTTAGTTTGACGTGATTCGGTCGTCCGGTTGTTAAAATAGAAGTTTTAAAGTTTTCTTGAAGATTTCATTTGGTTTGGTGTCCGATTCGTAGTTCTAGGCGCTATTTTAGTGTTTTGATCACACGAGCAGGTTCGTATGATATTTTTGAACTTGTGTGCATGTTTGGTTTGGATCCGCGAGGGCTCGGGTGAATTTCGGATAGGCTACGGGTGGTTTGGGACTTAGAAAATCTGGTTTTTCATTAGCTTCAACTGTCATTTGGTCTCCTTCTTCGTGTTTGCGAAGGCACTCTCGCGAACGCGAAGAGTGAACTGGGCTGGGTGTGATTTTATCCTACGCGAACGCGAAGTGGAGGGGGGGCTGCCCTTCGCGAACGCGGGCAGTGTATCGCGAACGCGTAGCTTTGTGGACCTGGGGGAGGGGAACTGATCAATACTCTTCACGAACGCGGCACAAGGCTCACGAACGCGTAGGCTGGTGGGTGTAAGCCTTCGCGAACGCAAAAGGTATCTCACGAATGCGAAGGCCACTTGGGCTGCTGCACATTGCGAACGCGACAGGCCCTTCGAGAACGCGAAGAAGGCCTAGGGGCGATTTTCCCCATTTTTCACAAACCCTCTATTAGAGGTCGGTCTAGGGGCTATTTCAAAGGAGTTTTTCACGATTTCGAACTGGGTAAGTGTTCTTTATCATATAGTGATTATATTTCATAAATCCATGTCTATATTCATCATTTATTTCGAATTTAGATGGAAGAAAATTATAGTTTTTGTAAAACTTTCCAAAAATAAATTTTTTGATTTGAAGGTCAATCCGATGTCGGAATTCGATAATTTTTGTATGGTTGATATCGTATCGGAACGGGTGTTCAGTTTTTATGAGTTTTTTCAGGATCTGAGACGTGGGTCCCACTGTCGAGTTTTAAAATAAATTTCGGATTTTAATCTGGAAAATTAGTAAATTCATATGGAATTAATTCCTACGATTCGTGTTGAGTATATTGAATTATTTGTGACTAGATTTGAAGCTTTCGGACACGAATTTGCGAGGCAAAGGTTTATTGGAATCTTAAAATTGGTTGCAAAGCGTGTTAAGTGTCGTGACTAACCTTGACTTGTGGGAATAGAACCCTTGAATTATTTGTTATGTGAAATTCATGTGAACGACGTATAGGCGAGGTGACGAGTGTCTATACGACGTCAAATTAATTGTTTGCATAATTATTTGAAAATCATAAATTATTTTAAATCATGAATTAATTTTTATATTAATTATTTCTCTCATATTCCTTGCTCAATATTATGCCTTGAATCTATGCTATAATTGCTACATGCTTATTTGATTTATGTGATATAATTGCTACTTGACATTTAGCATACTAATTATTAAATTGTTTATTTCCTCCTTAATTTTCACAATTAATTGTTACTTGTCATCACTTATTTCTAAATACATCATAATTACTGTATGCTTGTTGGCTTATAATTTCATATTAATTGTTGCATTTATTGGAGAAATTTCTTTTATAAGAATTTGTAAAATTATATTATTTGAGGAGCGGGTTGCACGCCGCAACAGAGTTGATTGAAATAAATATATTGGAGTAGCGGGTTATACGCCGCAACAGAATTGATTTAAATGAATATATTGGAGGAGCGGGTTGCATGCCGCAACAGAATTGATTAAAAAGATATATTGAGGATCGGGTTGCACGCCGCAACAGAAGTAAAAATGAATATATTGTGGGATCGAGTTGCACGCCGCAACGGAATTGAATATGAATATATTGTGGGATCGAGTTGCACGCCGCAACGGAAACTGATTGAAATAATAATTGGTTATGACTGCCGAGTTGGCTTCATTTGTTGAATTTTGTTACCTATTTTATTTCTATTATTGTTGTTATTATTATTATTGCGTACAAGTTAATGTAAGTGACCTGCCTTAGCCTCGTCACTACTTTATCGAGGTTAGGCTCGATACTTACTGGGTACATGGGGTCGGTTGTACTCATACTACACTCTGCAGATCTTGTGCAGATACTGGAGTTTGTCCCAGCGGCATACAGTAGATTTGCTCGGATTCAACTATTCGCAGGAGACTTGAGGTATAACTGCTTGGCGTTCACAGTTCTGAAGTCTCCTTATACTTTATCTTAGTTGTGTGCTTTCTTTCAGAAAACTTTATTTTTATTTCAGACCCTTATTTGTATTATTCTAGAAGCTCGTGCACTTGTGACACCAATTCTGGGATAGTATTTAGGCATCGCTATTATTATGGATTATTTACTTTATTTCAGACTTTATTTTCGCATTTGTTTCTTTGTTATTAATTAATTTAAAAATTATTTTAAAATGGCTAATATTATTCTAACATTGGCTTGCCTAGCAAGTGAAATGTTAGGCGCCATTACGGTCCCGAAGGTAGGAATTTCGGGTCGAGACAATAGGGGTGTGTGGCTAATGTTCCAACATTTACGAAACCTCTTGCACCCAACAAACTCTGTATCTTCTTCTTCTTCCAGTGTTTGGAATTTCTTACTGGTTTTATTGATTCTCGCTGCTCCTAACATTTCCTTGTTCGAACATCTTCCCTTGATCAACATGTCTAAGGTATCCTCTATTTCTGGTATGGCAACTGATCCTACCCCTTTGGCGGTACTTATACCCCTCTACGCTGATAGGGTTTCTATCGCCATAGAGGAAGAGAACATTCCTACGGTGGAGGATAATCCCTCATAGTGAGAAAGTCAGGTCCGATTTCTCGAAGACACCCGAAGGTGAACCTGAAATCTCGGAATCAGCGATGGGAGAGGTCGATCTGACCGAGTTTATTGAAAAATTCAATATCCCTTCCCACATCAATCCGATCCCAACAGGGCGCGACGTGGTGCAAATCCACCACCCTGGATATTACGCGTTTTATGCGTATCCTTTCCAGGTCGGCTATACTCTCCCCCTTCTCCTATTGGCGGAGGAATTTTGCCGCTATTACAGTGTCTGTCCGGCCCAACTCTTTCCGTACATATATAAGCTTATCAGGATGCTCTCAAAATTTGCTGAGCTGGCCGGAGTCGAGGTCACACTCCGCCATCTGATGCATATCTTCGCCCCTAGCTTTTATAGGGGGACGATGTTGTATCTTCGTTACCGAGGAAGTAAATGCTTGGTGGTGAAGATGGATGATAAATTGAATTGTCAGTTCTGGCTCAACTACTTCTTCATCAGAACTGGCGACTTGGTAGCCAACTTGGACGGCTTTCCTGAGACTTGGAATCGCGCTCGTAAGTACTCGTCTTTTGTGAAAAGTACTTGATTTGTTTTTTTCTGGTCGTGGGTTCTAACATTCTCTATTCCTTGTACAGCCAAAGCCGCGCCTCTTCCTTTGGTCGAAGACATTTCCGACAGGGTTGGCCAGATTCTGCCTCACACGATGGGGATTCCTGAGTGGCCAGGCTTTCTCAAGAGGTTCGGGCCTGCTTCTTCCTTGGTCGGTGAATTCGTCTATTATTTTTAGTTCTCTTTTGACCACGTGGTTGCTTGCACGCTATGGTTCATTATTGGTGGTGATGAAACTTTCGAGGGTCTTCGAGGAGGTCGAGGGCTCCTCCTCCTACGTTTCTCAAGAGGAAAGCCGCTTCTTCTTTGGAGTCTGTTCCTGCAGTGACTGAGGCTAGGCCTGCTCGGTCTTTTGCTTCTATTCGTTCTTCCGTTGCGGCCAGGCCTGCTCGTTCGTCGACCATACCTACTGTTGCTTTCGTACTGTCTTCTTCTGTGCCCGTGGATACATCAACAATAGAGCTTCCGACTTCTCCTTTGCTTCATCTGGTAGAAGAGGATGAGGAAGAGGAATCGTCGCCGAGTGATGGTAGTTTGGTTCCCCTCAAGAGGAGATCGGTAGACATCGGCAAAGGGGTTATCCGAGCGGTGGGTTTAGTGATGGGCGATTTTGTCATATGAGAAACGACGACCATAGAGCTTGAAGATGACACCGAGTTATTGCCCGTGGTTCTGCCATCGATTGAAGCCGTAGAGGGTATGTCTCTTCCTGAAACCATGATAGAAGCTGAAGGGTCGTTGGCGAGAGTCCCCGATAACTTGCGACGGGATGAGCCATCGGCCTCGCGACCGGTCGAGGATCCTTCTTCGATGGCCGACATTAAAGGAAAGTGCGTAGCCGAGGATGGTTACGAGACGGGCTCTGATGTGGATGCCGACAAGGTGAGGATGATGGGGGAGGGATTTACCCGACTCGAAGTACGGTTGGAGGGGTCCACGCGGACTATTAAGATCCCCATGGATCGAGATTTATTGGTTGACACGAAGGACATGGTCTCTTCTTTTGGTCCCCTATGTTCTGATGTGGAGGGTAAAGGCCTCGAAAAGCTGAAGGATGCTACCTTATCTAGGAGCATAGCCAGCCTCGCTCTTAGGGTAAGCTTTTCAATCCCTCTCGTTTTTGTTTGTCGAGCTCAAAGTTTGTTTCGTTCTTACTCTTTGTTTTCTTTTTCTCTTTCTTTCAGACTGTGATTTTGGAAATTGAAAGCGCCCGAAGAGAGGAGAGGCATAAATCTATTTTCTGAAGATGGAGAGGAAATACCGCGAGTACCGCAGTAAGTATCGCGAGATTTGTAGGCAGTTTGGCGAAGGCGACAACTTTCGAGCTCTCAGAGACGAGCTGAAGGAAAAAGATGACGAGCTGGTGAAGGTCATCGAAAAAAGCAGTGTTCTCGAGGGGGCTCTAAGGGACAAAGAGGAGGAGCTGGAGGTTAGTAGAGGGGTCGAGGCCCAGTGCGGCGATCTCCAAGCCCAGGTCCTCTCGTTGCACACTAAGCTCGAGGAGTATGAATTTGAAGACACAAGGGAGCTCGTGGATCAAAGGCCGCAATTCTCTGCAAACTGCAAGTGTTCAAGCATTCAAGCACTTCAACACAAATTTCAAGTATTCAAGATCAAGAATGAAGTCAAATTAAATACAAGGGGTTCAAGATCAAGGCTACTTGTTCGTGATACAATTCGCGGCAATAATGAAAGTGTTCGCGGCGGATAAATCAAATTCAAATTCAAGATCAAGCTCAAAGGCCCTTGAATTTATGTTGGAAAAGTAGAATCAGAGGAATCATAGAGATTGTAACACATAAATTACTTGAAATCAAATACTACGATTGTTGCAATATTTTTTGATTTCGATTATTTTCTTGGCGCAATTTTATTGTCTACAACCATATTTCCAATGCCACCACATCTCGGTCGTCACGACTTTCCCCTTAAGAAGCATTTTGCATAAACCCGAGCTATCAGACAGGTTGGACAAATGGGCCATCGAACTGAGCGAGCACGATATTATATATCGATTGCGAACGGCGATAAAAGTCACAGGTCCTCGCAGACTTCGTCGTCGACTTCGGTGCAAAAATAATGCCCGAAGTCAAAAAGGAAGTCGTCCATGCTTCTTACCAAACACAAGACCTCTGGATCCTGTACACTGATGGCGCGTCTAACGGGTTGGGATTTGTGCTGGGACTCGTACTCGAAGTCCCAATAGGCGAAGTGATTCGCCAGTACATAAGATGCATGGACATGACTAACAACGAGGCCGAGTATGAGGTCGTAATTGCAGGACTAAGACTAATACCCAAACATGGGGCGAAGCAGCTAAAACTGCATTGCGATTCTCAACTCGTGGTCATGGGGCGAAGCAGCTAAAACTGCGTTGCGATTCTCAACTCGTGGTCAACCAAGTCACAGGGACTTTCCAAATCAAGGAGCAAAGGCTACAAAAGTACCAGACTAAAATCTGCAAGCTGCTACCCGAGTTCGATGAATGTCAACTCGACCAAATCCCCCGAGCACAGAACACTGAGGTGAACGGCCTCGCCAAACTAGTCGCAACCACCAAAAACATCACAACCGGAGAAAGAAATGTGGTCAACCTCCTCAACTCATCGATAGATCAAATCGAGGTAACCTGACTTGGGACTGGCGCAACCGTATTGTTACATATTTGCAGGATGATGTACTCCCTAATGATAAAAAAGGCCAAGAAGTTGTAAATGCAAGCAGACAGATACAACATCATTCACAACGACATGTACAAGAGGACATATGGTGGCCCTATGGTGAAATGCTTAGTCCCAAATCAGACGTGGCACGTCCTTGAAGAAGTATATGAAGTCCACTGTGGAGCTCACTCAGGTAATCGAGCTTTGGTCAGATGCCTCATACGGGCAGGGTATTGCTGGCCCACCATGAAAAAGGAGGCCACAGATTTCATGAGAAAATGCGAGCAATGCCAGAACTATGCCCAATGATCCACCAAGCTAGCGAACACCTACACTCAGTAACTTCCCCTTGATCGTTCATCAAATAGGGAATGGACATTGTGGGCCCCCCCTCTCGGCAGGACGAGGTGATATACGATTTTATTTAGTTTTAACTGACTATTTCTCCAAATGGGTAGAAGCAGGAGCATTCGCCCAAATACGCGAACATGACTAAGGTACGACAATGGACCTTAGTTTGCGGAAAAAAAGGTCGCTGAGTTTTTTGAAAAATGGCACATCAAAAGAATACTCTCAATGCCATACCACCCCACGGGCAACAGGCAAGCGGAATCCTCCAATAAGTCGATACTGAACATCATGAAGAATAAACTCGAAGACGCCAAAGGATTGTGGCCGGAAATATTACCAAAAGTACTCTGGGCCTACCGAACAATGCCAAAGACGAGCACAGGAGAGACGCCATACTCATTAGTCTGTGGGACTGATGCAGTAATACCGGTCGAGGTCGGGGAGCCAAGGCTAAGGTATTCCCATGAAAGCGGACCCCGAAACGACGACAGCAGAAGGCAGGATCTCGACGAAGTCGAGGAACGAAGAGATATGGCCTACGTAAGAATGGTCGCCCAAAAGCAACAAGCAGAGCACTATTATAACAAAAAGGCAAAGATCAGGCCACTCAAAGTCGGGGACTATGCGCTTAAAGCTAAAACACAAGCGAGAAAAGACCCACGGTAAGGAAAACTAGGAACGAATTGTGACGGCCCGTACAAAATCACGGCAACAGCGAACAAAGGGTCATTCCAACTAGAAACGATGGAAGGAAAGCGGCTACCAAACAACTGGAATATTACACAACTCAAGTACTTAAACTTCTAAACGATGAAGCCGCCCCCCAAGGTCATACTCTTTTTCCCTCACTTGAGTTTTGTCCCAATTGGGTTTTCTCGAGGAGGTTTTTAACAAGGCGACGAAGGGAACACTTCAAGATTGAAGTGCGCACAAACGAAGGCACTAGACGGCTAGTTCATTGCTCGACCTCTCAATACTTTTCCAGGTCGACCAATGAAGGGACTAGATAGACTAGGACTGGGACTGAAATGCCAGCCAGCACCCGAAAAATATGTAAATATCTCCAAGTGTATGAACAAAGCACAAATACATGAAGTTTATTTCTGTTCTTTCTAAGCATAGGTTACATTCGACCTCATTCGAATCAGCACCTAATCGTCACTCAACCATAATTAAGAATAGGTTACATTCGACCTCGTTCGAATCAACACCTAATCGGCCCTCAGCCACAACTAAGCATAGGTTACATTCGATCTCGTTCGAATCAACACCTAATTGGCCCTCGGCCATAACTAAGCATAGGTTATATTCGACCTCGTTCGAATCAATACCTAATCGACCCTCGGCCATAACTAAGCATAGGTTACATTCGACCTCGTTCAAATAAACACCAAATCGGCCCTAGGCCATAACTAGGTATAGGTTACATTCGACTTGTTCTAATCAATACCTAATTGGCCCTCGGTCATAAACAAACATACGATATGTTCGACCTCGTTCGAACTAACGTCCACTAGCCCCCGACCATGATCAAACCTAAGTTTGTTTCGACCTTCGTTCGACCCCACTCGAACTAGATTATTACGACCAAGAAAACCAAAGCAACCAAGCAGCAAAATCAAAAAGCATACAAACCCAAACAGAAGAAAAAAGGATCGGGTACAAATAACGAAACTGGTATTTCATACTTAGAATATATTTTACAAAGGCTTGAGAAGATGCCTACCAAAAACTGCACAAGTCTGTGGCAACATAAAAGAAGGAAAATAAAAGCTGCTAATCGCCGCCTGGCCCAGCCACATCATCGGCCTGGTCGCCTAGACCGTTGTTGTCCGCCCCTTCGCCATCACCATCGCCATCAGGATACTCATCTTCATACCAGGCGTCCTCTTCAATCTGGTCCATGCCCGCATCCTACTTGTCGTCACCGCCCTCCGGTGTAGCAGGATCATAACCACATGTGACCCGAGCTCTACGTGCCTTAACACGAGCATCCTCGAGGACGGCTTCTGAAACGGTTCCTGCCTTCGTCAAATCTCTGAATATATCCAGCTGGGCCTCGGCGTGAACCTACTCCTCGTATAAATCTCGAGGAACATAAGGGAAGTTAGAAACACGGGAAGATGATGGTCGAGCCAATAATTGTGCTTTCTTGGCCTCCAGAGCGGCGACCCGATCATAAAGGCCAGAAGCCTCTTTCTCCAGTTCTCCAATTCGTTCATCAAGCCGCTCTTCTCTAAGTCTGGCCGTCTCCAATGCATTTTCTCGCTTGGCTCGGAGAACACGGATGACAATCTCCAAAGCCTCTATCTTTCTCATAACCCCAGACCGCGCTAACTCCGCCTTCTCGAGATCCGCTGCCTTCTCAGCGATCTCGCCCCTTAAAGCATCGGCTTTGTTATAACTTCTGATGTCCTTTTCTGAGTTATGAAGACCCTTATTTATAGTTGTAGGAGGGAAGAGTTGTGATGAGAACAAACTCTTTCTGAACAATTAGATTGCGGTGTGATAAGGCCGCATTTGATTTGCCAGAACATGCCACTTGCACATGTGGCGTGGTTTCATTGACCTTTTAATTTGACCTGGCACGCCTTGTCATTTTGACACGTGGCATGATCTCATTGGCTCTTCTGTTTAACTTGGCGTGCCACGCCATTTGATACGTGACACCAAACTGGGCCTCTAGGAAGATGGCATATTGGGCCTAATGAAGTAGGCTCATCATTTGTAGCCCAACTAAATGGACTAGCCCAATAGATAAAGACTTATTTATTTAATCCATATATTTTGGACTTATAATTAATCCAATTATATTAACCCAATAAATTTATTTGAACTAATATATCTTGAATTTAAAATTTAGTCCAAATTATTTTATGAATTTAATTTCAATAAAATTTATATGCCTACAAATGCCCCTAAGTCAAGATTTGTTAGGTGTAGACTTGTCTAGCTTTGAAGACAAAACTTGAAGTATATAAAAAGCAATTATTACACTTCATTGATTGATTTCTTATAAATGCTCAGTCGATCTCCTCATGTGTAGTTGTAACTTAAGAAGAATGGATCTTATGAAGATGTTAGCCTTCTGTATAACTTCACGTGACTGTCTCACTAATAAACTTAGTGTTACCTTTCTTTGATCAATTATTTAATATTGATAAAGATAAGCCTCCCAATACACATAGGACAATTCTTTTGTATTTTACTTGGACTCTTTATAGATCCTATTAGAAGTTAAAAAGCTACGGTAGGTATTACTTGGATAATGGTTTGTCCAACTCCAAATGTGTTGGATTAGGATAACAATCTTAACAAAATGACAGATGCTTCCTCATTTGTATTTACTTACTGTTGCTATGTTTTAGTAAGAGATCTACCAGTGTTATTAGCATGTTATCGTGCTCATTCTGGTGGTGTCCTTGTGAGATATGTAACAGATCTGATAAGCAAATGGTTGACCGATTGTCACTCAAGATCATCATGTTCGAATCTGAAAAGGCAGAGGCACTACCAAGTTGTTAAACTCTGCAAAAATAGAGTGAGACATACTACAGGATAATGCTATTCATATTCCAAAGGCCTATCCAAAACACAACCACCTGTCACACATGGGATCCGGCTGTTTAACTACATCATTAACCAGGTTTTAATTTCAAGATGACTGATGAGGCTGCAACATGGGTTTATTCATGCAACATTGGGAAGTTCAGAATAGTAAATTGGAAGGTTTCATTCATATCATTCAAAGGGAAATTTAAAGAAGTTACATTACTGGAGCTCAAAATGCTTAGGTTCAATAGCATGGGTTGAACCTATGCACTACCTGCTGTGGTATCATTTCCTAGTGGTATTAGCATCGTACTTTGCTCATTCTGGGAATGGTATTTCATCAGATAGGAACGTGCTGGCCAGTTGCATAACCAGCAACTGTTACACTAATTTTTCAAATATGTTCTTGTCTGTATTTTCAGCTGCAGCACTTGGTTTCGGAACTAATAGTATTCTGATGGTGCAGAATTTTTAAAAATTCTTCTTGCTTGGACTTTCACAATTCAGCATCCTCTACGCTACAGTTTTAACGACACTCTCATTGTTGTGGTGTGGCAAAATTGTATTTATTGATGCCTTCTTTACTGTGCAAAAATTGGTGCCTGGTGAGAGCTTTGTAGGTGCTATTTCGGAGTTTTTGCAAATGGTGTGTGGATACATATGGTAGATCTTTCGTAATAACTAGTTTACAGCTACGCAACATTACACATGTAATACGTAGACTTTGTATTTTCTTTATTTGCTATTCTTGTAACAATTGAACCCATTGGGGCATTTTAATGTAATATAGGTACTAGGCAACATGCCTAATGCCATATTTGCTTTAAAAAGAATGAATTAGGAATAGAATACCTAGTCCTTCTTCAGCATTGATAACCACCAATCCCACATCAATATTAACTCTTCAACACCCGTCTTTGCAAGCTCTATAAATAACGACGTAATTTTTATTCAATTGGCATCAGTTGTAACATTCATAAGCTACGGTTAGGGAGCACTCACGGCTAAGGTAAATTCTTTCTTTTGTTCTACGCTTTCTTTTGTTCTTTTTTTTTTTAGGCTAAGAAAAGAAGAATCATTGAGTGCCAAGTTGACGGGCAATTCCATGACGTTCCATAGAAAGATAAATCCATCACGGCATGCAGATGATCAAATCCTCAACAACATATAGAAGGCCAAATTTCTCACAACATATAGAAGGACAAATACATCACAATACATAGATGACAAATCGATATCGCCATATAGACGGACAAATTCATATCACCATATAAACGGACAAATCCACATCACCATATAGACGGACAAATCCACATCACCATATAGACGGACCAATTAACATCATCATATAGACGGACAAATCAACATCACCATATAGACGGACAAATCCACATCACCATATAGACGGACAAATCTACATCACCATATAGACGGACAAATCCACATTACCATATAGACGGACAAATCAACATCACTATATAGATAGACAAATCTGTATCACCATATAGACGGACAGATCCACACCACCGTATAGACGGACAAATCTGTATCACCATATAGACGGATAAATCCACATCATCGTATAGATGGATAATTCCACACCACTATATTGACAGACAAATCCATATCACCATATAGACGGACAAATCTATATCACCATATAGACGAACAAATCCACATCAGTATATAGACGAATAAATCCATAAAGAGGTCAACTTAAGGTGCAAAGGGACTTAAACGTCCACCTTAAGATTGGAGAGTTATAATTCCTTTTAAGGACAAACCCACAAAGAGGCCAACTTAAGGTGCAAAGGGACTTAAATATCCACCTTAAGATTTGGATACTAGAAAACTTCACCTCGAAGACTTGGTGGACTTGACGACATCGACTTGAACATTTTGCGAACTTTGAAGATTTGGCGGACTTTGCATACTTCAACTTGAAGACCAACAAACTTGAGGATTTGATGGACTTGAAGATTCAATAGACTTTGACGCTTCAACCTAAAGAGTGGTGGACTTTGAAACTTCAACTTGAAAAATTAGCAGACTTGAAGACTTCAACTTGAAGACTTGGAGGGCTTAAACAATTCAACTTGAAGACCGGAAAATTTGAGGACTTCAACTTGAAGACCGACGGACTAGAAGACTTCAACTTGAAGACTCGGAGGGCTTAAATATTTCAACTTGAAGAGCAACGACCTTGAAGATCAGCGGACTTAATGTTTTGGCGAACATGAAGATATAGCGATCCCTGAACTTTAGTGCAAATACTTGGTAGCCTCCTAAGAGACTATAATCGTCCCATTGAAGACACTGGTTTACCATGGAGGATTGCCCCATATAAGTCATATGAGATCCAAAGTTCAACAGAATAATGATATTTCAACCCGATTTTTAAGTGTTGGTTGAATGAATTACTTCCACCATACTTCATTTGGACAACGATTGGGGCAATATGTATCTTTTGAACTTATGCGACAGAACTAAGAATGAAACTCTAAGCTACCTATGTACCTCGGTGAAGATGATCAAGTCATACCGTAGTTCAAAATGGGTGATTGTTTTATTTATTTTTTTATTTTTTATGTCCTAACTTTTGCCTAGGCCGCCTCTTTCGAGGTTTTCAATCTAGCGAATTTGTTTTGGGGGCAGTACACAATTTATACTATTACGGGCCAGGAGTGTAGGAACATGCGGTTTAGGCTCGTACGTCAAGGAGCATAGTACCTTGAAGATAACTCAAATTTTAAGAGCTTCACAACTTGAAGTTCGGCTTGAATTTGAAGAGCTTTGCGACTTGAAGTCTTTGATCGATTTTGGAGAGCTTTCTACTTGAGTCTTTGCTTGAATTTGAAAAGCTTTGTGACTTGACGTGTTTGCTCGACTTTGAAGAGTTTTTTTTTACTTGAGTCTTTGCTCGAATTTGAAGAGCTTTGCAACTTGAACACTTTGCTCGAATTTGAAGAGCTTTACAACTTGAACACTTTGCTCGAATTTGAAGATCTTTAAAATCTTAAAGATTTAGTTCAAATTTGGGGAGTTTCGTGACATATAATATAGGCTCATGTGCCAAGAAGCATTATAACCTACAGTTTAGGCTCGTGCGTTGAGGAGAATTATAACTTGCAGTTTAAGCTCGTGCGTTGAAGAGAATTATAACTTGCAGTTTAGGCTCGTGCGTTAAGGAGCATTATAACTTGTAGTTTAAGCTCGTGCGTTGAGGAACATTATAACTTGTAGTTTAGGCTCTTGCGTTAAGGAGCATTATAACTTGCAGTTTAGGCTCATGCGTTAAGGAGCATTATAACTTGCAGTTTAGGCTCATGCGTTAAGGAGCATAGTGACATGCATATACTCTTCGGTTTCATTTTGGAATGAAAACTTGCCCTCATCCTCGCCTTCTTGTTCTTCTTCTTCTTCTTTGTCGTCGTAAGGATCAAAGACAGGTAGCTCTTGGTCTCCACCTGGGGACATACTTAGTTCTATATCATGAGAACGAGTTGCTAGTTCTTAAAATATTTTAGGCTTTATGCCTTGTAAGATATAGCGAAGACCCCAACACATGCCTTGAATGCACATTTAGATGCTAGAAGTTTCGCTAAGGCGGTATTTGCAGTTGAGGCTTAAGCTCCTCCAGCGGTTGATAAAGTTAATAACTAGCTCATCCTTTCATTGATGAGAGTTTGTAAGTTCAATCATGCTTACGATACGTCATGTGCTATAGAAATGATTCAGAAAGTCTTGCTCTAACTGCTCCCAACTATCGATGGAACCATATTCGAGATCTGTGTACCAATCGAATGCATTACCTTTGAGATATCACAAAAACTGTTTGACAAGATAACCGCCATACGTTCCAGCATTGTTTCAAGTTTCAACAAAGTGTGCTACATGTTGTCTCGGATTTCCCTTGCCGTCGAATTGTTACAACTTAGGAGGTTGATAACCAACATGCATCTTCAAGTTATCGATTCTTTGCGCGTACGGCTTTGCATATGTGAGAGATTATTTGGACGACTCAGGCTTATATTTGATAGCCTCCATGATGAAGTCCTTTAATTTCTCAACGGGAATCAGACCTTCAGCGGAGACTTGAATCTCATTGGTTGTCGTTGCTTGCTTTTCAGATGAGTCTTCTTTCTCTTGTGATCTTTGAAGATTTAAAGGTGTTTGTGTGAATTCTCCCTCTACTATGCTATCCATTGTATTTGTTAACTTGGAAAGTTTAGCATCTTGATCTTCCGCACGTTTTGATAGGCTTTCAACTGCTTTCGTCAAATTTGCAAGTTGTTCTTCTACAGTAGAAGCTTCAATAACCATTGTTTGCATGATCTCCATCGAGGATGAAAAATAATATACATTGCTGGGATAGAGCTTAGAGGTCGCATTAATGGAGACTAGAGGAGATCTAATGCTCAAGTCATCATTATCGACTTGCATGAAAGGTTTCTTGGACTTAGATAAACTAAGTTGAGAAAGCACCTTTTCGATCCTTTCGGCGACATCGTTCCCTTTTTGGGTCGTGCTTGTAGAGGATCTTGTTCTTTTTGAGGATGAAGATCCGAAAACAGGGGTTGATGCAGACTACACTTGAAGTGTTTGTTGTCCTAAAGAGCTTATTTTGCTCCTTGTAATTGGCCCAAATCTTCCAAAGGTAATATTGAGGATGTTTTCCACATCAACATAAAACTTGGAATTAGCATCTTTCGTGGAAGTTGATCTGGAGTTGATTTTTTTTAAGACATTTCGACGTTCTTGAATCTTGGTGATCGAAAAGTAGAGATGAGAGATAGAGATTGTTCCACTGGGCATGCCAGAATTTGTAGACAATAAAATTACGTCAAAAAAAAAACCGAGATCGAAAAATATTGCAACAATCGTAGTATTTGATTTCAAGTAATTTGTGTGTTACAATCTCTATAATTCCTCTGATTTTACTTTTTCAATATAAATTCAAGGGCCTTTGAGCTTGGTCTTGAATTTGAATTTGATTTATCCATCGCGAACACTCTGATTGTTGCCCCGAATTGTATCACAAACAAGTAGCCTTGATCTTGAATGCCTTGTATTTAATTTGACTTTGTTCTTGATCTTGAATACTTGAAATTTGTGTTGAAGTGCTTGAGTGCTTGAACACTTGCAGTTTGTAGAGAATTGTGGCCTTTGATCCGCGAGCTCCCTTGTGTCTTCTTATTATAACTTCTGATGTCCTTTTCTGAGTTATGAAGACCCCTATTTATAGTTGTAGGAGGGAAGTGTTGTGATGAGAACAAACTCTTTCCAAACAATCAGATTGCGATGTGACAAGGCCGCATTTGATTTGCCAAACATGTCACTAGCACATGTGACGCGATTTCATTGACCTTTTAATTTGACTTGACATGCCTTGTCATTTTGACTCGTGGCATGATCTCATTGGCTCTTCTGTTTGACTTGGCATGCCATGTCATTTGACACATGACACCAAACTGGGCCTCTAGGAAGATGGCATATTGGGCCTAATGAAGCGGGTTCATCATTTGTAGCCCAACTAAATAGACTAGCCCAATGGATTAAGACTTATTTATTTAATCCATATATTTTGTACTTATAATTAATCCAATTATATTAGCCCAATAAATTTATTTGAACTAATATATCTTGAATTTAAAATTTAGTCCAAATTATTTTATGAATTTAATTTCAATAAAATTTATATGCCTACAATGGTCTAAGCTTTCGTGAAGCTACGACCAAGGCCAGAGCCAGTTTTTCGAGATGGGGTTATCTTATCTCGGTGTTGACTAGTGTTTTGCTAATGTAATAGATGGGGGATTGCATACCTTTATTTTCTTGGAGCAGGACCGCGCTCATAGCTACTTCGGACATGGCGATATAGATGAGGAGGGGATGTCCAAGTTCTAGTTTTGAAAGCAACGGTGGCGATGACAAGTATACCTTTAACTCCTTTCGGGTTTCGATGCACTCAGGGGTCTAATGGAGGCCATTCTCCTTTTTGAGTACGCCAAAGAACTTATGGCACCTATCAGAGGATCGTGAAATGAACCTCAAAAGGGCGGCGATACGGCCAGTCAACTTTTGGACTTGTTTTTTATTGGTCAAGTGCTCTGGTATCCCTTCGATGGCCTTAATTTGGTCGGGATTGACCTCAGTACCTCGCTGCGACACTAGGAAACCCAAGAGTTTTCCTGAGGCCACGCCAAATGCATATTTTTCGGGGTTCAGTTTCATGTCGTATTGCCTGAGTATGACGAAGGCTTCTCTTAAGTGGTTGATGTGATCTTCTTTCCTTTTGGATTTGACCAGCATGTCGTCTATCTAGACTTCTATCATTTTACGAGTTGGTCTTTGAACATCTTCGTCACCAACCTTTGGTAAGTTGCCCCCGTATTTTTCAGTCTGAAGGGCATGACTCTATAGCAGTACTTCCTCTGGTGGGTGATGAAGGTGGTTTTTTCCTGGTCCTCTTCCTCCACGAGGATATGATTATAGTCTGAGTAGGCATCTAAGAAACTTAGTAGCTCGTGCCCGGCTGTTGCGTCGATGAGTTGGTCAATATGGGGTAATGGAAATTAATCCTTGGGGAAAACTTTGTTCAGGTTAGTGAAATCTATGCACATCCGCCATTTTACGTTCTTATTTTTCACCATGACTACGTTGGCGACCCATTGGGGGTACTTCGACTCCCTGTCAGAGCCATTTTCCAACAATTTTTCCACTTCTTCGCGTATTGCATCATTAATTGTGGAGTCGAACTTACGCCTAACCTACCTAACCGGGGGTAGAGTGGATCGACGTTTGATTTGTGCGTGGCGATCTCCTTTCGGATGCTTGGCATATCTGCATGGCTAAAAACAAACAAGTCCGTGTTAGCAGTTAAAAATACATAAAACTTACCTGGTTCCTGAAGTTTGCAGTCGATGTAAGCTTTTTTGCTGTGGTCGTTGCTGTCAATTGAATGGGGTCGAGGTCCTCTATGGTCCATCCTGCAGCCTCGACCATATCGGGTTCTCTGATGACGTCCTCGCTGTCATCACATACTGACCTCAACCCTGTTGATTGCTATGCCTCTTTCTCTTTATCCTTTGTTTGTTGGGTGGCTGTACAATCTTAGGTGATGCGGTAGCATTCCTAGGACGTGTGTTGCTCCCCTCATGTACTGAATATTCCCCATAGAGTTAGGAATTTGATGACTTGGTACAAGCTGGATGGGATATCTCTCATGGTGTGTATCCGTGATCGCCCTATTATGGCGTTGTATGTTGTGTCCTGGTCCATGATGTGGAATGTGGTTTCCAGAGTGATGCCACCCGCTAGCGTGGCACTATCGTGTCCTCGAGTTTCATTTGTACAAGTATTCGAGGATTGGTAATACACGTACCGCTCCCATCGTCTACCATAATCTGTCTTACGTCGGTATCTAAAATTCGTAAGGTGATAACAAGAGCATCATAGTGAGGAAAAGCCAAATCTTTGGTATCTGAGTTATCAAAGATGATACTTTCTTCGAGTTCATCACACCGTTCGTGGGTGATCGACCGTTTAAGCTTGCGGGTTGTGGTTAACTTCACACTGTTGATGGAAGCGTCATCCCCACCTCGGATGATCATGTGGATGGTGCGGGCTTGCGAGGGCGATTTCGACGGTCCTTGATGTTGTTCACATCCCTTGAAAAAATTGGTCCTTGCTCGATTGCTCAACAATTCTTTGAGGTATCCCTGTCGCATCATGTTTACGACCTCCTGTCTTAGGGCGATGCAATCTTCGGTTTTGTGTCCTCACTCTTGTTGGAACTCGCAGAGGGCATCTGCTTTTCTGGTATTCAGGTCTGACCTCATCTTTTGTGGCCATTTCACCTTCGGTCCGAGCTTCTCCCAAGACATAGATTATCTCTGTAGGTGACATGCAAAAATTATGAGCGGATAGTAAATGGGGCATACCTCTCTCATTCTAGTAAGTCCCTGTTCTTGACCGGGATGGGCCTTCTTCATGGCGGGATGAGGATGTAGCAGTGGTTCTGACATATGGGAGATGTCATTTCCGCTTTGGTTGTAAGGCCGCGAGATCTCTTTTGATATAATTTCTTCGATCTTTTCTGTATTCTGCTTACACCGAGGTCAGTGGATGGGTCTAGGGGTGGGCATATTTTGGTCAGAACCGAAGAAACCGACCGAACCAAAAGTATTTTTATTTCGGTTTCGGTTATTCGGTTTTTTCGGTCGGTTTCAGTTTAAAATTTTAAAATTTTAGTTTTTCGGTTCGGTTGTCGTTTATTAGTTTATTTGGTTCGGTTAACTAAAAAACCAAATTATTAGCAGATAGATTCTTTAAGTTATATATAGGCTAAGCCCATAGGTAATAATATAGGCCTAATTTTGAACTCCATCAAAGACCCAATCCAAATAAGTAACCCAATCGGTTGTTCCTAATTTCCCATTCCTTAAGACTTTTAACTCTAACAAAACTTACTATTTTATTCTAAGTTGCCGCTAGGGTTCTTCAAGCTTCAATTGTGCCTCTATCGCCATTGATACGCTTGTGCCAGTGGTGCTCCATCAGTTTTCGTTGTCGTCGGATTTCTTGTTACTGTCCAGGTAAGCTTATTTTTTGTTATATTTCTCTCATTCTTGAACAATAGTACGGGCAAATCAAATTTATAAAAACAACAAACCAGATTTATGATTAATCACATTCAAGCAACACAAGAAGGCCGAAAGTTTGAATGAAAATCAACAAATTCGTCAGTCTAATTATTATATAGAAAGAGCCCAATATGATAATGTTCAAACCAAAAACCGATTAGAAATAAACCAAGCTGAAATTAAAAAATTGAACTGAACCGAACTTATTTCAGTTTGGTTTTGGTTATTACTTTTTATAAAATCGAAAACCAAATAACCGAACCGAACCGACCGAACGCCTACCCCTAGATGGGTCGGCCCATTGAGGCCGTCCTCGTATGCTCGGGCTTCGGCACAATATGCGTTATGTATTTCGTCCCAAGTCGTTGGGGGATACTTCATAAGTCGACTTAATAATTTTCTTGTCGCTCTTGAACCATTTCTGCTTAGCCTGCTGCTGCCACCATTCCTTCCGATACATTTGGCAAAGTCATTCTTACTCGTTTAACAGGCGAGGAAGTCCCTCAGCCCTTCCCCCAGAGACTGTTTAATAGAAAAGATGTCGTTTACTCTTGCCTAGGCCTTTTTGGCCCCGGCATGGGCCGTTACGAACTTATCAGCCATTTCCTCGAAGGTTTCAATGGAATGTGCGAGCAATTGTGAATACCAGGTCAATGCGCCTCCAGTGAGGGTCTCGCCGAATTTCTTTAACAGAATGGAGGATACTTGTTCTTTAGCGAGGTCATTGCCTTTCACGGCGGTGACGTAGTGAGTCACATGATCTTTGAGGTCGGTTGTACCATCGTATATTTTTAGATATGGCGGCATTTTAAAGGTCTTTGGTATGGCATGTGGGGCAACACTATCACTGTATGGCTGCTTGACGAACCGACCATCATCCCTCTTCGTAAGAAATTAGGAGCGCTCGGTATTTTGTCAACCCTTTCTTGGTGTTCTCTCATTTGGTCCCGAAGTACCTTGTTCTCATTTTCCATTTCCCCCATCCTTTTCAGAATGGCCGCGAGGGCGTCGTCACCTGCATTACTAAAAATATTGTAAGTGCTACATGTTGTTGCGGCAGGAGGAGGAGGTTGACCGTGTTACTCGTCTGCTGGTGGTATAACACAATTTCTTACGTTTTCTGTGGCCGTATCCCGGACGTGCTTATTGTAACGACCCGACTTGTTATTTTGAGAATTAACATCCCATTCAGCGGCTTAAGATCTCGAGCAACCTCGTAATACACATTATGACTTGCGTGTGTGGTTGAGTTTGGTTTTCGGACGATTCGGGATCAAATTGGGAGAACAATTCTTATTTAAGAAGCTTAAAAGAAAAGAGTAGCGTCGATTTTTGAGATAACGACTCTAAAATGGAATTTTGATGGTTCCAATAGCTCCGTATGGTGATTTTGGACTTAAGAGTATGTCCGGATATTTATTTGGAAGTCCGTAGTTGATTTTGGCTTGAAATGACGAAAGTTGGAAATGAAAGGTTTGGAAGTTTGACCGGGAGTTGACTTTTTGATATCGAGATTGGAATCCGATTTTGGAAATTTGACTAGGTCTGTTATGTCATTTATGAGTTGTGTGCAAAATTTGAAGTCAATCGGACTTGATTTGATAGGTTTCGGCATCGAATGTAGAAGTTGAAATTCGATAGTTTCATTTAAGCTTCAATTGGGGTGTGATTCTTGTTTTAGTGTTGTTTGATGTGATTTGAGGCATCAATTAAGTTCATATGATGTTTTAGGACTTGTTGGTATATTTGGTTGAGGTCCCGAGGTCCTCAAGTGGATTTAATGGAATTTAATTTGGATATTTCTAGAATATTTCGACGTCGATTCTTCAAGAATACGTGGTATCACATTAATAAAATGAGCTCCAATTTCAGTTTTGATTGAACCATTAGATCCGTATTAAAATTTCGGAGCCATAGCAAAAAGAATCGTCGAATTGGGACATCGTATGAGAGAGTTATGCCGATTTCCATGTCGAAAAATATTTCCCGTCATTGCCAGCGTCCAGGATAGCGTGGGGCGCTATCCCTAGTGCTGGAATTTTTGTAGTTCTTGAAACGGAGCCACAGGCAGCGCCCCATGCCACCTGTGGCGCTACAGACATAAACCCCTATAAGACGGGGAGTTTTGCTATTTTTAACAAAAATAGAGTTGGGGAGCTCGGTTTGGGCGATTTTCAGAAGGGTTTTTCACAAGTTTGAACTGGGTAAGTGTTATATATCCGAAAGTGATTATATTTCATAAATCTATAGTTATATTCATCGTTTAATTCGAGTTTTGATGGAAGAAATGGAGATTTTTGCAAAATCTTTCAAAAACAAAAATTTTAGATTTGGAGGTCGATTCGTTATCGGAATTTGATAAAATTAGTATGGTTGAACTCGTATCGGAATGGGTGTTCGAATTTCGTGAATTTCTGTCGGGTTCCGAAATGAGGGCCCCGTGGTTGACTTTCGAGTTGACTTTTAGAATAAAATTAGAAATCGACGTATTATTATCCGAAATTATTTTCTATGAATTGTAATTATTTTATGTAATTAATTTGACTAGATTTGAGCCGTACGGAGGTCATTTCACGAGAGAAGACTATTTTGGAACATCGGTCTAACTCCGTTAAGGTAAGTGTCCTGCCTAACTTTGTGTGGGGGAAAATCACCCCTTAGGATTTGAGCTGATTGTGTCATTCTTGTTATGTGAAGGTCATGTACGCGAGGTGACGAGTGAGTACACGACCTATATATGGTATTTAATCGGTTTGGACTGTAGGCTCCCTGCATGTAACTAATTGTAACTATTGTTCCATGGCTACATCTTTTGTGTTAGAATACGTGCTTTACTTGAAATTGTTAGCACATGTTCCATCTTTGTTGTTCACCTTATATGCCAATTGCTGATTGTAACCACTCATTGAATTCATGCTTTACCTGCCACATGCCTTAATTGTCAATTGATACTCATAAATTGTGTCTTGGCTTATGGATTATCATTTCCTTGCTATTTGATTTCATGAGCTATCGTATAGCTTTTTTCATTAGTTGTGACTTCTTTGTGTAGCCTCGTTATTCCTTTTGACTTTGTGGTATACCGTAGTTGGTTGTAAATTGGTTGCTTAATTTGTTACGCCGCAACAAATTTTATTTTAAGTTTATATTGTTGGAGCGGGTTGCACGCCGTAACAGATTTTATTTCAAGTTTATATTATTGGAGCGGGTTACATACCGCAACGAATGTACAAATATGAAATTATTGCGAAAATTAAAGTTAATTCCCATTTGTGATTCTCATGATGCATATCATGCTAGGACGGTTACTGTGGTTTCTTAAATCACCTCATTGTATTTTGATTATAATTAATTAACCGTCAATATATTAAAAATGGAATAATATGGACTTCTTGTGTGAGTCATGCATTCTATGTGATATGTTAAGTTGCTGAAAATTTAGCAGATATAGATGAAAGAATTTTTAAGTTGTTCCACTTGTGTGTCTTTCAAAAATAAAACTCATATCTTATTCGAAGATCTACTAATTTAAATGGCGATTATATTTTTACTCTAATTGATACCTCAACTTCCTCATTATCTTATTGTCATGTAATTTATGTGAAAAAATTGTTATTACTTTAATAAATCCCATATTTATCTCGTTAAAATTTGATCGAATGCCTTAATTTGTATAAATACAATATTATATTGGATCTCATATATTTCTAAACTAAACTCAATTGATATTCTATTTGCACAACCTCTCCACTATTTTACTTTATTTAAATCCTAAGTTGACTTAATAACTCATTTGACTCTTTACTATGTTCAAGTTGGAATTGTGTTAATTGTGTTTAAATTATTCATCATTTTATGGTAAGGACGAGAGTAAAAGCACGAAGGGTGATGCCGTACCATTTTTATATTATATTTGTACTCTGACTGTGTTGTTGCTCAATTGCTTGATTGTTTGCTCGATGCCATTCATGTTCTCATTATTTTCATTGTTGATTTGGATTGGAAATTCTTCTATTATTGGCCTTACATTGATACTCTTTTCTTGTTATCTTCATATAATATATTTTACAACTTTATATGTCTGGTAGGTGTCTTGACCTGACCTCGTCACTAATCTACCGAGGTTAGGCTTAATACTTACTGGGTACCGATGTGGTGTACTCATACTACGCTTCTGCACATCTTTTTGTGCAGATCCAGGTACCCCAAAGTTATTGATATTCTTGTTAGTTGATCGAGCATTGTTATGGAGACTCCAGGTATACCTGTTGTCACGTTCGCAAGCCTTAGATTCACCTTCTGATGTTTTCATTGCACTGTTGATTATATTCTGGAACATTTGTATTTAGAGATTTTCTAGTAAATTCTGTAGAGCTTAAGACTTGTACTACCAATTTTGGGAATTGTAGAATATTTCTATATCAGATTATTCCAGATAATTGGTTTCTTTATTACAATTCAAACTGAACTGTTAAAAATGACTAAAATTATTCTAACGTTGGCTTGCCTAGTAAGTGAAATGTTAGGCGCCATCACGGTCCCGAAGGTGAGAATTTTAGGTCGTGACACTTATGGAGGGCGTCGGTCAGCGTATCATTTAGCCATGCCTCAAGGAGCTTCTTTATTACTGGTGGTGCCTCCTTTACCGCGGATGTGGAGGCCGTCTTACCAAGAGATTTTGTGATACTGCAGTGGGGAGGGGGTGACCCACCTCGCCTGGGGTAGGTATTGGGCGTTGAGTCCTCGTCTACTTCTTCAGAGCTCTCATGGATGATGTTCGTGAGGTTGGTTGGGAGGTCACTAATTATTCTCGTTCTTTCTTCTCTTTTGCCTGCCATGTTAGATCTATGTATGCAGAGGGAAAAATGTAACGACTCGGCCGGTCATTTTAAGAGTTATAGCCCCGAACCCCTATTTATTGCTTCCCCCGTATCTATTTCTACTATTGTTACTTGTCGAGAGGTTTTGTTTTTGGTTTCGGAGTGTTTTGGAACACTTAGTCCCTAAATGAAAGCTTAAGCCTTAGAATTTTGACCGTAGTCATAAATATATGAAGACGACTCCGAAATAGAGTTCCGTCGATTCTGTTAGCTCCGTTGGGTGATTTTGGGCTTAGGGGCATATCCGGATTGTATTTTGGAGGTCCGTAGCTTATTTAGACTTGAAATGGCGAAAGTCAAATTTTTGGAAATTTGGACCGGTAGTGGAATTTGTGATATCGGGGTCGGATTCCAATTCCGAAAGTTGGAGTAGGTCCGTAATGTTGAGTATGACTTGTGTGTAAAATTTGGGGTCAATCGGACGTGGTTTGATAGGTTTCGGCATCGGTTGTGGAAATTTGAAATATCAAGTTTTTTAAGTTTGAATTGGAGGGCGATTCGTGATTTTAGCGTTGTTTGATGTAGTTTGAGGGCTCGACTAAGTTTGTATGGTATTTTAGGATTAGTTGGTATGTTTGGTTGAGGTCCCGGGGGCCTTACGTGAGGTTCAGATGCTTAACAGATCACTTTTGGACTTTGGAAGTTAGCGGATTTTCTGGTGTTTTGTTGCAGACATTTCTTCATCGTGTTCGCGAGGGAGTTCTCGCGTTCGCGTAAGGCATCTGGCAACGCCAACTGAATTACTCTTCGCGTTCGCGAAAATGTGGAACCCTGAGGCTACACATTCGCGACATGGTCCTCGTGTTCGCGAAAAGGAACATGCAGATAGAGCTTCAGGCATTTAAGCCTACGCGTTCGCGAAGAGGGTCCCGCGTTCGCGTAGGGTCCGCCAGTGACAGGTGTGCATTCGCGATAGGTCACTCTCATTCACGAAAGAGGAAATTCTGGTCAACATTTTTTGTTCAACGCGAACACGAGGCTTTGACCGCGTTCGCGAAGAAGGAATTAACTAGGCAGATATAAAGATTCAAAAATGAGGGTTTGGCCATTTTTATCAAAACTTGAGTTTGGGAGCTCAGATTTGGACGCGATTTCGAGGGATTTTCAGAGACATCGATTGGATAATGATTCTACACTTGATTTTGGTTATATCTCCCTAATCTATCATTAATTTCATCATTTAAATTTCGGATTTGGGTTGCAAATTGGGGAAAAATGGGAAGTTCTTCAACTAAGATTTTGAGTTTTGATTGGGATTTTGACATCGTATTTGGATAATTTTGGTACGAGTAAAATTGTGAGTGAATGGGTGTTCATATTTGGTTACTTTTACCCGATTTCGAGACATGGGCCCGCGGAGGCATTTTAGGGCAATTTTCTAATTTCTTGCTTTAGCTTTGATTTTGATTAATTATATTAGTTTCTTATAGTTGTATTTATGGTATGAATTTAATTCTGGCTAGATTTGGGCCATTCAGAGTCGGATATTCATGGAAAAGGCATTGTTACCGATTGATTGAGCTTGGTTCGAGGTAAGTAGCTTGTCTAACCTTGTGTGGGGGAAATCCCCTTAGGATTTGGTGTTGTTATGACATGTGAGCACCGTGTACGCGAGGTGATGAGTGCGTACACGGGATATTCATGGAAAAACCTGATTTTTCTTACTGAGTAATAGCCTGTTTTCATCTTATCTGAGTATACTAGCATGTGTAGTTATCCTGTTAGCCTAGAATAGTATGTCTCTGTGTCCTAATTGCCTATTTGAATTCTTTGCAACATGTTTAGTAAGTCCTGCTTCTTTCTTGACTTGTACTTAGTATAAATTGTATGTTTCTTGATGTAACTGTTATATTCATTTGTTTGAGTTGCATATTTATTTTGGGACTACGGGACGGTATCCCGGGAGATCCCCTTGCACATTTACTTTTGAGACTACGAGGCAGTTCCTCGGGAGTTCTCCCTGCACATTTACTTTTGAGACTACGAGGCGGTTCCTCGGGAGATCTCCTTGCACTTTTATTTTGGGACTACGAGACGGTATCTCGGAAGATCCTCTACTGTTTATCCCTGTGTTTTGCGTTGCTACTTTTCTACGTTCTCTTTGTTTAAATTCCAGTATCTTATTATATTGTTATACTCTCCTGCTTGTTTATTATATATCAGCAGGGCCTTGACCTGACCTCGTCACTACTCGGTCGAGGTTAGGCTTGGCATTTACTGGGTAGCGTTATGGTGTACTCACACCCTTTCCTGCACATGCTTTTCGTGTGCAGATCCAGGTTTCTCTTACCAGCCTCGTCCTTAGTTGTAGTCGCTGCTGTTTTCGAAGAACTTCAAGGTACATCTGCCCGCGTCCGCAGATCCTTGGAGTACCCCCCTTTCCCCCTATATTGATTCTTCTTTTATTTCTATAGACACTAATGTATAGAACAGTTAGAACTTTGTAGAAGCTTGTGACTTACAGTGTTCCGGGTCTTGGGAGTGTTTTGTATATTTCGGGAGTTGATTATTGTATATGCCGAGTGGTATCTCAATTTCTTATTAAAATATATGTTACTGTTAGTTGTTAATTTTCATGTTTTTCATTTCTTTTCCGCAAGTGTTAGGCTTACCTAGTCGTAGAGACTAGGTGCCGTCACGACGATTCATGAAGGAAAAGTTTGGGTCGTGACAAGTTGGTATCAGAGCTCTAGGTTCATAGGTGTCGTGAGTCACAAGCTAGTTTATTAGAGTCTCGCAGATCAGTACAAAGGCGTCTGTACTTATCTTTGGAAGGCTATGAGACTGTTAGGAAAAGTTATGCTTCTTTGATTCCTTGTCGTGCGAAATTTGTTGGCATCAAAAATAAAATTCTAAGCTTCTGTAATCTATTCTTTCTCACAGATGGTGAGGATCCGTACCGGAGGATCTGATGACTAGGCACCCGCGCCCCTTTCTAGAGCCGCCAGAGGCCGGGGCCGGGGCCGGGGCCGGGGTAGAGGACGACCACGCGGTGTAGCCAGAGTACCCGCGCGAGCTGCGATAGAGGTACCCCTAGTAGCTCCAGCTGGAGGGCAGGCATCGGAGGTTCCTGTTACTGCACCAGCCCTCCAGGAGACTCTATCCCAGTTCATGAGCATGTTCAACACCTTAGCTCAGGCTGGATTGATTCCATTAGCTCCCGCCGTATCTCAGGCCGGGGGAGGGGCATAGACTCCCGCAGCCCATATTCTTGAGCAGAGGGTCCAGGTTGATCAGGCCCTAGGGTTCATTTCTATACCGTCGGTAGCTCCAGTTCAGCATGAGACCAGGACAGCCATTTCGGAGGCGGAGCAACTCATACTTGAGAGGTACAAGAAGTACCACCCACCTACCTTCAGCGGATTAGCTACAGAGGATACTCAGGGTTTTCTGGAGGAGTGTCCTCGTATTCTCCGTACTATGGGCATAGCGGAGACGAGTGGGGTTTCTTTTACCACTTTCCAGCTTAGAGGAGCATCCTATCAGTGGTGGCGTGCTTATGAGTTGAGTAGTCCGGACGAGGCAACCTCACTCACATGGACTCAGTTCTCGGATATGTTTTTGAGAGAATATGTCCCTTAGAACCTTAGAGATGCATGGCGCGCAGAGTTTGAGCAGTTGCGCTAGGGTTCTATGACTGTGTCAGAGTATGCAGTCCGTTTCAGTGATTTGGCCCGACATTCACTGGCCTTGGTTGCTACAGTTCGGGAGAGGGTTCGTCGCTTTATTGAAAGACTCTACCCCAATATCAGGATCAATATGGCTAGGGAGTTGGAGATGGATATCTCTTATCAGTAGGTTATGAGTATTGCCATGAGATTGGAGGGCATGCTTGCCCGGGACAGAGAGGAGAGAGAGGCCAAGAGGTCTCAAGAGACTGATTTTTATTCTGGAGCTCGTTCCCCAACATCTCGCCATGGTAGGGGTTATGTGAGTTGCCCCGTACATTCAGCTTTTCCAGCCGCCAATGGTGTTCCGGCCCCTTATAGGCCCCAGGAGCCTTATTATGCACCGCCAATATCTAGTATGCCTCCTGCTCGGGGTGCTTTTAGTGACCAGTACAGCAGGCTTGGCCCGAGTCAGTCACAACATCCACGCCCTCCGAGAGGTTATTTTGAGTGTGGCGACACCCGCCATATGGTGAGGGATTTCCCCAGACTTAAGAGAGGTGCACCTACGCATCCACCACGTGCTCCACTGGGTCCTCAGACTATGATTCCAGCACCAGCTACTGCCCCACCTGCTCAGCCAGCTCGAGGTCGAGGTTGGGGAGGTCGAGGTCGCCCTAGAGGGGGAGGCCAGATCAGGTATTATGCTCTTCCGGCTCGTACAAAGGCAGTTGCTTCCGACTCTGTCATTACAGGTATTGTTCCGGTCTATCATAGAGATGCGTCGATATTATTTGACCCAGGCTCTAAATATTCCTATGTGTCCTCTTATTTTGCCCCGTATTTGGGCGTATCTAGGGACTCTTTGAGTTCCACCATTTATGTGTCTACTCCTGTGAGAGATTCTCTTGTTGTGGACCGCGTGTTTCGGTCGTGTTTGATTGTTCTTAGTGGTTTGGAGACCAAAGCGGATTTATTATTACTCAGCATGGTAGACTTTGATATTATCTTGGGCATGGACTAGTTGTCGCCTCATTATGCTATTCTTGATTGTCACACTAAGACCGTGATGCTGGCTATGCTAGGTTTACCGTGATTTGAGTGGAGAGGTACCTTAGAGTATACTCCCAGCAGAGTTATTTCATTTCTTAAAGCTCAACGAATGGTTGAGAAGGGGTGTGACGCGTATCTAGCTTATGTGAGAGATGTCAGTATTTATACCCCTACAGTTGAGTCAGTCTCAGTAGTGAGGGACTTTCCAGATGTATTTCCAGCTGATCTTCCGGGCATGTCGCCCGACGGAGATATTAATTTTGGCATTGATTTGTTGCCGGGCACTCAACCCATCTCTATTCCTCCGTATCGTATGGCTCCTCCCGAGTTTAAGAAGTTGAAGGAACAGTTACAAGAATTACTTGATAAGGGCTTTATTCGGCCCAGTGTGTCACCTTGGGGTGCTCATGTCTTATTTGTGAAGAAGAAGGATGGTTCTATGCGGATGTGTATTAATTACCGCCAGTTGAACAAAGTTACAGTGAAGAACAGGTATCCATTGCCTCGTATTGATGATTTATTTGATCAGCTATAGGGTGCCAGTGTATTTTCCAAGATTGATTTACGTTCCGGCTATCATCAGTTGAAGATTCAGGAGCCATATATCCCGAAAACTGCCTTCAGGGCTCGTTATGGTCACTATGAGTTTCTTGTTATATCGTTTGGGCTGACCAATGCCCCAACAACTTTTATGCACTTGATGCACAGTGTGTTCCGGCCTTATCTTGACTCCTTCGTCATTGTGTTTATTGGCGACATTCTGGTGTACTCCCGGACTCGGGAGGATCATGAGCAACACCTGAGGACTATGCTTCAAACCTTGAGAGAAAAGAAGTTATATGTGAAATTTTCAAAGTGTGAGTTTTGGCTAGAATCAGTGGCATTCTTGGGTCATATAGTATCGAGTGATGGGATCCAGGTGGATCGGAAGAAGGTGGAAGTAGTTCAGATTTGTCCTAGACCGTCATCATCTACGGAGATCCGGAGTTTTCTTGGTTTGGCGAGGTATTAACGTCGTTTTGTAGAGGTACCTATGACCAGGCTGACCCAGAAGGGCGCTCCGTTCAGGTGGACAGAGGAGTATGAGGAGAGCTTTCAGAAGCTCAAGACATCATTGACTACAACCCCAGTTTGGGTATTGCCTACAGGTTCGGGGTCCTACACTGTATATTGTGATGCGTCACGGATTGGTCTTGGCACGGTGTTGATGCAGGACGATAGGGTGATTGCCTACGAGTCCAGACAGCTGAAGGTGCGCGAGAAGAACTATCCTGTCCATGACCTTGAGTTAACAACTATTGTTCATGCCCTGAAGATTTGGTGCCACTACTTGTACGGTGTTCCTTGTGAGATTTACATTGATTATCGGAGTTTACAACATCTGTTCAAGCAAAAGGATCTTAATTTGCGTCAGCGGAGGTGGTTGGAGCTACTTAAGGACTATGATATTACCATTTTGTACCACCCGAGGAATGCCAATGTGGTGGCCGATGCTTTGAGTGGACGAGCGGAGAGTTTGAGGAGTTTAGCATATCTTCCAGAAGTAGAGAGACCCTTAGCATTGGATGTTCAGGCCTTAGCCAGCCAGTTTGTGAGATTGGTTATTTCTTAGCCGAGTCGAGTATTGGCTTGTGTGGCCTTTCGGTCTTCTATTTATGATCATATCAGGGAGCATCAGTTTGATGACCCCCACCTGCTTGTCCTTAAGGACATGGTCCAAGGAGGTCACTATTTGGGGATGATGGCGCATTGAGGATGCATGGCATGCTATATGTGCCTAATTTAGATGGTTTGCGTGAGTTGATTCTTCAGGAGGCCCATAGCTCGCGGTACTCCATTCATCCGGGTACCACAAAGATGTATCAGGACTTGAGGAAGCATTAGTGGTGGAGGAGAATGAAGAAGGACATAGTGGAGTATGTGGCTCGGTGCCTAAATTGCCAGCAAGTGAAGTATGAGCATCAACGGCCGGGTGGGTTACTTCAGAAGTTAGAGATTCCGGAGTGGAAATGGGAGCGGATCACTATGGATTTCGTTGTTGGACTCCCACAGACTCAGCGAAGGTCTCATGTGGTTTGGGTGATTGTGGATAGGTTGATCAAGTCAACACATTTCATTCCTGTGATGACTACCTATTCTTCCGAGTAGTTGGCTCGAATTTATATCCGTGAGAACGTCAGGTTTCATGGTGTACCGGTATCTATCATCTCTGTCTAGGGTACGTAGTTTACATCACTGTTCTAGAGGGCTGTACAGCAGGAGTTAGGTACTCGGGTTGAGTTGAGCACAACATTTCACCCTCAGATGGACGAACAGTACGAGCGCACTATTCAAATATTAGAGGATATGCTCTGTGCGTGTGTGATGGAGTTTAGAGGGTCATGGGACCGGTTTTTGCCACTTGCGAAATTTGCTTACAACAACAGCTATCAGTCGAGCATCCAGATGGCACCGTATGAGGCTCTGTATGGTAGGTAGTGTTGGTCCCCAGTTGGTTGGTTCGAGCCGAGCGAGGCCAGATTATTGGGTACAGACTTGGTCCATGATGCCCTGGATAAGGTGAAGGTGATTCGGATCAACTTCGCACAACCCAGACCAGATAGAAGAGTTATGTGGACCGGAAGGTTTGCGATGTAGCATTCATGATTGGAGAGCGGGTCTTGCTCCGGGTATCGCCTATGAAGGGCGTTATGAGGTTCGGAAAGAAGGCCAAACTGAGCCCGAGGTACATTAGTCCTTTTGAGGTGTTGTGGCGTGTTGGGGAAGTTGCTTATGAGGTTGCCTTACCTTCCATCCTTGCAGGGGTTCATCCGATATTCCACGTTTCTATGCTCCGGAAGTATCACGCTGATCCAGCTCATGTATTGGATTTCCGCTCAGTCCAGTTGGACAAGGATCTATCTTATGTTGAGGAGCCAGTGGCTATTTTGGATAGGCAGGTCAGAAAGCTAAGGTCAAAGAACATTGCTTCCGTGAAGGTGTAGTGGAGGGGTCAATCGGTCGAGGAGGCGACTTGGGAGACCAAGCATGATATGCGCAGGCGTTATCCTAATCTTTCACCACTTCAGGTATGTGTTTATGCTCGTTCTAGGACGAACGATTGTTTTAAGAGGGGAAGGATGTAACGACCTGATCGGTCATTTTGAGAGTTATAGACCTGAACCCTTATTTATTCCTTCCCCCGTATCTATTTCTGCTATTGTGACTTGTCGGGAGGTTTTATTTTTGGTTTCGGAGTGTTTTGGGACACTTAGTCCCTAAACGGAAGCTTAAGCCTTAGGATTTTGACCGTAGTCGGATCTGTGTGAAGACGACTTCAGAATGGAGTTCTGTCGATTCCGTCAGCTCTGTTGGGTGATTTTGGGCTTAGGGGCGTATCCGGATTGTGTTTTGGAGGTTCGTAGCTTATTTAGGCTTGAAATGGCGAAAGTCGAATTTTTGGAGATTTGGACCGATAGTGGAATTTTCGATATCGGGGTCGGATTCCAATTCCGGAAGTTGGAGTAGGTCCGTAATGTTGAGTATGACTTGTGTGCAAAATTTGGGGTCAATCGGACGTGGTTTGATAGGTTTCGGCATCGGTGTTGGAAATTTAAAGTTTCAAGTTCTTTAAATTTGAGTTTTAGGGAAATTCGTGATTTTAGCGTTGTTTGATGTGGTTTGAGGGCTCGACTAAGTTCGTATGGTGTTTTAGGATTGGTTGGTATGTTTGGTTGAGGTCCCGGGGGCCTCGGGTGAGTTTCAGATGCTTAACGGATCATTTTTGGACTTTGGAAGATAGCAGATTTTCTGGTATTTTGTTGCAGACATTTTCTTCATCACGTTCGCAAGGGAGTTCTCGCATTCGCGTAAGGCATCTCGGAAGCCCAGCTGAGTTACTCTTCACGTACTTGATGTGGTTCCCACGTTCGCGAAAATGTTGAACCCTGAGGCTACGCGTTCGAGACATGGTCCTCGCGTTCGCAGAGAGGAACGGGCAGATGGAGCTTTAGGCATTTAAGCCTACGCGTTCGCGAAGAGGGTCCTGCGTTCGCGTAGGTTCCGCCAGTGAAATGTACGCGTTCGCAAAAGGTCACTCGCATTCGCGAAAGAGGAAATTCTGGTCAACATTTTTTGTTCAAAACGAACGCGAGACTTTGACCGCGTTCGCGAAGAAGGAATTAACTGGGCAGATATAAAGATTCAAAAACGAGGGTTTGGCCATTTTTATCAAAACTTGAGTTTGGGAGCTCGGATTTGGACAAGATTTCGAGGGATTTTCAGAGACATCGATTGGGTAATGATTCTATACTTTATTTTGGTTATATCCCCTTAATCTATCATTAATTTCATCATTTAAATTTTAGATTTGGGTTGAAAATTGGGGGAAAATGGGGAGAAGTTCTTCAACTAAGATTTTGGGTTTTGATTAGGATTTTGACATCGGATTTGGATAATTTTGGTACGAGTGAACTTGTGAGTGAATGGGTGTTCATATTTGGTGACTTTTAACCCGATTCCGAGACGTGGGCCCGGGGAGGCTTTTTAGCGCGATTTTCTAATTTCTTGCTTTAGCTTTGATTTCATTAATTAGATTAGTTTCTTATAGTTGTATTTATGGTATGAATTTGATTTTGGATAAATTTGGGCCATTTGGAGTCGGATATTCGTGGAAAAGGCATTGTTATCGATTGATTGAGCTTGGTTCGAGGTAAGTGGCTTACCTAACCTTGTGTGGGAGAAATCCCCTTAGGATTTGGTGTTGTTATGACATGTGAGCGCAATGTATGTGAGGTGACGAGTGCGTACACGGGATATTCAGGGAAAAACCTGATTTTTCTTACTGAGTAATAGCATGTTTTCATCTTATCTGAGTATACTAGCATGTGTAGTTATCTTGTTAGCCTAGAATAGCATGTGTACGTGTCCTAATTACCTATTTGAACTCTTTGCAACATGTTTAGTAGGTCCTGCTTCTTTCTTGACTTGTACTTAGTCTAAATTGTAGGTTTCTTGTTATAACTATTATATTCATTTGTTTGAGTTGCGCATTTATTTTGGGACTACGAGACGGTATCCCGGGAGATCCTCCTGTACATTTACTTTTGAGACTACGAGGCAGTTCCTCGGGAGTTCTCCTTGTATATTTACTTTTGAGACTACGAGGCGGTTCCTCGGGAGTTCTCCCTGCACATTTACTTTTGAGACTATGAGCCGGTTTCTCGGGAGTTCTCCCTGCATATTTACTTTTGAGACTACGAGGCGGTTCCTCGGGAGATCTCCTTGCACTTTTATTTTGGGACTACGAGACAGTATCTCGGGAGATCCCCTGCTGTTTTTCTCGATGTTCTGCGTTGCTACTTTGCTACGTTCTCTTTGTTTAAATTCCAGTCTCTTATTATATTGTTATACTCCCCTTCTTATTTATTATATACCAGTAGGGCCTTGACCTGACCTCGTCACTACTCGGCCGAGATTAGGCTTAACACTTATTGGGTACTGATGTGGTGTACTCACACCCTTTCGTGCACATGTTTTTCGTGTACAGATCCAGGTTTCTCTTACCAGCCTCGTCCTTAGTTGTAGTCGCTGCTGATTTCGCATCCGCAAATCCTCAGAGTCCCCCTCTATCCCCCTATATTGATTCTTCTCTTATTTCTATAGACACTGATATATAGAACAGTTAGAACTTCGTAGAAGCTTGTGACTTACGGTGTTCCAGGTCTTGAGATTTTGTTTTTATATTTCGTGAGTTGATTATTGTATATGCCGAGCGGCATCTCAATTGCTTATTAAAATATCTGTTACTGTTAGTTGTTAATTTTAATGTTTTTCATTTCTTTTCCGCAAGTGTTAGGCTTATCTAGTCGTAGAGACTAGGTGCCGTCATGATGATTCACGGAGGGATAGTTTGGGTCGTGACAAAAAGAGTTCTTGTTCTTGTTTTTTTTGTTAGTGACCGGTGTCAGTTGTAGATCTAGAAGAAACTAAAAGAATTAACTAGATTATCCCCACAAACGACGCCAAATTTTTTGACCAAAAAGTATGGTTTCCGGTTAAACTATTATATTTACATAATAATGGGTTAAATCTAGTCAAAGATAATAACTCTAGATGCGAATCTTAGAAACGTGCGTGAGATGGGACAGATCCAGGGTAATGTTGACAATGATAGGCACAAAACTTTCATAAATAATGAGCAATAATGAAGGTATAACTAGCAATAAATAACAATAAATGACATTTAAGTAAATACGGGGAATGATTCACCCAATAAAGGATAGATTGGTTGAATGTTCCTCCTGACAATTATAAATGACAAATAAATCCTTGGTTTGTTCGAACTATTCTCGGATCTGGTAGAAAAGTGTGGAAAAATATGGGCAAGAATCTTGATAAAAAGGTAATCTTTGTATCTTTATAAGAGAGAGAATCTTCTTCTGAAAAATGTTCTTATCAAGTGAATCTTACATGTCTTTTTTCCCTTTATTTTCTTATTTATTTGAGACATATCTCTAACCAACCCTAATGGTTCAAGTGTAGAGAATATTCACTAGAATATTCTCTTTAAAATCCTATTTCAAAAATTAGTCGTTACTGCTCTGTCAGTGGTACTCGATCTCGATCATTGATGATATCTCGACCACGAATCTTGCTGCTCCCTGGCCGACCTCGGCTAACTCTTCCCTTAATGATATATTACCCTAAATATTCTAGGGTAGATTTTGTCCCATACAATATTATCAATACTTATTTGAATCGATATTTGATGCATAAAATCTTACGTGCTCTAAATTGTTACAAGAAACAATGTTTTTCCTTTAAATGAATAATACTATTCTTAAGCTAATAATTATACTGCAATACAATTGCCTAGGGGTGTCAATGGTTCAGTTCGGCTGGTTATTTTATAATATTTATATCATACTAATTTTTTGGTTATTTTATTATGTAAACCAAAATCAGACTTTTCGAAACCGTCCCAATCATGTCGGTTTCTCTTCGGTATCGGTACGGTTCGGTTTAATTTTCGGTATTTTTTTAAATATCATGTAAAAGTCACTAGTAAAAGTAGAATGCATAACATAGATACTTTTATATGACTTAGCAAAAATCTCTAGACAATTTTACTATTTAAATGGTGATGAATTAAGAAAACATGAAAGATGGCCAGAGTATAGATCCATCAACTACTCTACACCAGTGTAAAAGAAACTAAGCAAAGACAAAGAAAAGATAAATCACATGAGTAGAAAAATATTAACCAAACTGGGACTCATGAATAAAGTTTGTAGAAGATTAAATATTCAAAAAGATAAATCTAAATTAAACAAAAGGAAACATATTCAATACATTGTAGTTTGTTACTCATAGTCATAATCGCTAGAATACTTTGTGTCTTGCTAGTGAATATGTTAGAAATAATTTAGTTTCAGTAGGAGTAGCATATTAGGTTTGGGAATTAGGGTTTTGATTTTAATTACTTGTTGGCTTATAATAATTTTCATAATTCTTAGGCCCAAGAGAAATTTTAATTATTATTTTTAAACTTAACATACATATTTTTCATATGTAAATTTATTCGGTACGGTTCCATATTTTTTTGATTTATTTTTATAAAATAAAAAATCTACTCTAAGTATCGATACGGTTATAGATTTATATAAAAACCTACGATTTTATTAAAAGAAACCTAAAAATCGATTCGGTGCGGTACGGTTCGATCGGTTTAGTCGGTTTTCAAATATCCATTGACACCCCTACAATTGCCATTATAATTTACACTTCGTATTCACTTATACATGCAACAAGAGTTATTTTTTAGCAGATGTGAAGTTAGAATTTAAAGTTATGGCTTCAAAATTCTAGTTCTTTAAAGTTATTGGATTCTAAATTAGTAATTTATTGTAATGAACCGGCCGGTCGTTTTGAGAGTAATAGGCCCGATCCCCTATTTACTACTTCTCCCATATCTAGTTTTGCTATTGTGACTAGCTGGGAGGCTTCGTTTTGGTTTTTGGAATGTTTTGGGACACTCAGTCCCTAAATGGAGGTTTAAGCCTTAAGATTTGGACTGTAGTCAAAACTGTGTGAAGAAGACTCTAGAATAAAATTCCGTCGGATCCGTTAGATCCGTTAGGTTATTTTGGACTTAGAGACAGGTCCGGATTGTGTTTTGGAGGTCTGTAGCTTATTTAAGCTTGAAATGACGAAAGTTAAATTTTTGGAGATTTTGACCGGTAGTGAACTTTTTGATATCGGGGTCGGAATCCGATTTTGGAAGTTGGAATAGGTCCGTAGTGTTGAATATGACTTATGTGCAAAATTTGAGGTCAATCGGACGTGGTTTGGTTGGTTACGGCATCGGTTGTCGAATTTGGAAGTTTTAAGTTTGTTTAAATTTGAATTGGAGGGTGATTCATGATTTTAGCGTTATTTGATGTGATTTGAGGGCTCGACTAAGTTCACATGGTGTTTTAGAATTGGTTGGTATGTTTGGTTGAGGTCCCGGGGGCCTCGGGTGTGTTTCGGATGCTCAACGGGTCATTTTTGGACTTAGGGAGTTGGCAGATTTTCGGGTGTTATTGCAGTCATTTTTCTTCATTGCATTCGTGAGGGAGGTCTCGCGATCGCGTAGGTCATCTGAGAGGTCATCTAAAATTGTTCTTCGCATTCGCGAAGATGAAGACTCGATCGTGTAAGGTTATCAGGCAGTGCACAGCGAAAACGTGGGCTAGGCCGTGTTCGCGAAGAAGAAGTGAGGCAGCAGTGGAGTTTGAGTGTTACTCTTCGCGGTCGCATGAGGACAATTGCGATCGTGTAGGTGTGAGCAGCTAGTGTGTCGCGTTCGCGTGAGGTGTTACACGTTCGTGTAGAGTAAATTTCTGAGGGAGCGAAGTTGTTTTTCGCGATCGCGGGGCTGTTTTCGCGATCGCGATTAAGGAATCATTGGGCAGTGCTTAAACATTCCAAAAACGGGGGTTTTGTCATTTTATCAAGAACTTGAGTTGGGAGCTCGGATTTGGACGAGATTTTGAGGGAGTTTCAGAGATATCGATTAGGTAATGATTCTATACTCCATTTTGGTTATATTCCACTAATCTATCATTAATTTCCTTTTAATTTCGAATTTTGGGGTTGAAATTGGGAGAAAAATGGAAGAACTTCTTCAACAAAGATTTCGAATTTTGAAAAGGGATTTGTGGTCGGATTTGAGTAATTTTTATATGGTTGGACTCGCGAGTGAATGAGTGTTCGTATTTTGTGACCTTTACCCAATTCTGAGACGTGGGCTCCACGAGCGATTTTTGAGATAATTTTGAATTTTTTTTAAAGTGTTGATTTCATTAATTAGATGAGTCTATTATGCTTGTATTTATGATATGTAATTGCTTTTTGCTAGATTTGGGCCATTCGGAGCCGGATATTCGTGGGAAAGGCATTGTGACCGATTGATTGAGCTTGGTTCGAGGTAAGTGGCTTGCCTAACTTTGTGTGGGGGGAAATCCTCTTACGATTTGGAACTATTGTGATATGTGAGCACCGTGTACGTGAGGTGACGAGTACGTACACGGGCTAGTTGTGGAAAAGCCCGATTTTCTTACTGAGCAGCAATATGTTTTTCTTTTATTTTGAGTTACACCATTTTAATGAGTATTAATCTATTTTCATTCTTAATTGAGTTATTCCAATATGTGTAACTATCCTGTTTAGTCTAATACAGTATGTCTACATGTCTTAATTGCGTATGTGAACTCTGTGTAGCATGCTTAGTGAATTTCATGCTTCTTCCTTGACTGGTACCTAGTCTAATTCGTAAGATTTCATGATGTAGTTGTATTTTAGTTTTTGTACTGCATATTTACTTTGGGACTACGGAA
>AWOL01S0044564.1:46724-69528 GCA_000715115.1 Nicotiana otophora | reverse complement strand
TGCATATTTACTTTGGGACTACAGAACGGTATTCCGGGAGATCCCCCTGTACTGCATAGTTACTTTGGGACTACAGAAAGGTATTCTAGGAGATCCCCATGTACTGCATATTTACTTTGGGACTATGGAACGGTATTCCGGGAGATTCCACTGTCTTGCATATTTACTTTGGGACTACGGAATTGTATTTCGGGAGATCTCCCCTGCACATTTACGTTTGGGACTACGAGACGGTATCTCGGGAGATCCCCTGTTGTGTTTCTGTGTATTGAGCTGTTACCTTCTATAAATTATTTCTTATTAAATTTTAGTCTTTATTTTACTACGATATTTTATTTTTGCCTTGCTTTATTATCATATTCTAGTAGGGCCCGGACCTGACCTCGTCACTACTCTACCGAGGTTAGGCTTTGCACTTACTGGGTACCGATTGTGGTGTACCCATGCTACTCTTCTACACATGTTTTGTGTGCAGATCCAGGTACTTCTTATCAGCCCCGCTACTAGCTGAGAGTGCATGCTGCTGTACGGAGACTTCAAGGTATATCTGCCGCGTCCGCAAACTTCGGAGTCCCCCTCTATTCCCTCCTATGTCATTTACCTTCCTTACTTCTGTTATTAGACTCTGGTGTATAAAGATACTAGTTTCCTTCTGTAGCTAGTGACTTATGATTTTTCGGGTTTTAGGATTACTGTGTATTTTGAACAGTTAGTTGTTTAATTCATGTTTTTATTTCATTATTCCGCAAATGTTAGGTTTACCTAGTCATAGAGATTAGGTGCCGTCACGACGTCATACGGAGGGGAAATTGGGTCGTGACAAGTTGGTATCAGAGCTCTAGGTTCATAGGTGTCGTGAGTCACAAGCCGATTTATTAGAGTCTCGCGGATCGGTACAGAGACGTCTGTACTTATCTGCGGGAGGTATGGAATTGTTAGGAAAATTTCACTACTTTGATTCCTTGTCGTGCGAAAATTGTTGACTTCAAAAATTCTAAACTTCTGTATTCTATTCTCTTACAGATGATGAGGACATGTACAAGCGGATCTGATGACCAGGAACCCGCACCCCCTGCTAGAGCCATGATAGGCCGGGGTACAGACTGAGGACGTCCACATGGTGAAGCCAGAGCACCCACACGAGCTGCTACAGAGGAGCCGCCAGTAGCTCTAGCTGGAGGGCAGACACCTGAGATACCTGTTCCTGCACCAGCCCTCCAGGAGACTCTAGCCTAGTTTCTAAGCATGTTCAGCACCTTAGCTCAAGCTGGTTTGATTCCACTTGCTCCTGCCACATCTCAGGCCGGGGGCGGAGCACAGACTCCTGTCGCCGTACTCCAGAGCAGCGTGTTCAAGTCGACTAGGATCCAGAGATTTTACCAATACAGCCGATAGCTCCAACTCAGCCCGAGGTTAGGGCAGCAGCTTCTGAGGTGGAGCAGCTCAGACTTGAGAGGTACAAGAAGTACCACCCACCTACCTTCAGCGGATTGGCTACAGATAATGCTCAAGGTTTTCTGGAGGAATGTCATCGTATTCTCCGTACTATGGGCGTAGCGGAGACGAGCGGGGTTTCTTTTACTACTTTCCAGCTTAGAGGAGCAGCTTATCAGTAGTGGCATGCTTATGAGTTGAGTAGTCCAGCTGAGGCAGCTTCACTTACATGGACCCAGTTCTCAGACATGTTTCTGAGAGAGTATGTCCCTCAGAGCCTCAGAGACTCATGGTGCGCGGAGTTTGAGCAGCTGCATCAGGGTGCTATGACTGTGTCAGAGTATGCAGTTCGCTTCAGTGATTTGGCCCGACATGAACCGGCCTTGGTTGCCATAGTTCGAGAGAGGGTTCGACAGTTTATTAAGGGACTCCACCCCAGCATCTGAATTAGTATGGCCAGGGAGTTGGAGATAGATATTTCTTATCACCAGGTTGTGAGTATCGCCAGGAGATTGGAGGGCATGCTTGCCCAGGATAGAGAGGAGAGGGAGGCCAAGAGGTCTCGAGAGATTGGTTCTTATTCTAATGCTCGTGCCCTAGCAGCTTGCCATGGTAGGGGTTATGTGAGTCGCCCCATCCATTCAGCTCTTCTAGCTGCCAGTGGTAGTCCGGTCCCTTCTAGGCCCCAAGAGCCTTATTATGCACTGCCAATATCTAGTGTGCCTCCTGCACGGGGTGTTCCTAGCGACCAGTTCTGCAAATCTGGCCAGAGTTAGTCACAACACCCACGCCCTCCCAGAGATTGTTTTGAGTGTGGCGACACTCGCCATATGATGAGGGATTGCCCCAGATGTAGGAGGGGTGCACCTCCACAGACTTCTCAGCCACAGCGTGCCCCACCGGGTCCTCAGGCCATGATTACAGCACCAGCTGCCACCCCACCTGCTCAGTCAGCTCGAGGTGGAGGTCGGGGAGGTAGAGGTCGCCCTAGAGGGGGAGGCCAGGCCAGATATTATGCCCTTCCTGCTCGTACAAAGGCAGTTGCTTCTGATTCTGTCATTACAGGTATTGTTCTAGTATGTCATAGAGATGCGTCGGTATTATTTGACCCAGGCTCTACATATTCCTATGTGTCCTCTTATTTTGCCCTGTATTTGGGCATATCGCGGGATTCTTTGAGTTCTCCTGTTTATGTGTCTACTCCTGTAGGAGATTCTCTTATTGTGGACCGCGTGTATCAGTCATGTTTGATTGCTCTTAGTGGTTTTGAGACCATAGCCGACTTATTATTGCTCAGCATGGTAGACTTTGATATTATTTTGGGCATGGACTGGTTGTCGCCCCATTATGATATTCTTGATTGTCATGCCAAAACTGTGACGCTGGCTATGCTAGGATTACCGCGGTTAGAGTGGAGAGATACCTTAGAGTATACTCCCAGCAAAGTTATTTCATTTCTTAAAGCTCAACGAATGGTTGAGAAGGGGTGTGACGCATATCTAGCTTATGTGAGAGATGTCAGTATTGATACCCCTATAGTTGAGTCAGTTCTAGTAGTGAGGGACTTTCCATATGTGTTTCCAGCTGATCTTCCGGGCATGCCGCCCGGCAGAGATATTGATTTTGGCATTGATTTGTTGCCGGGCACTCAGCCCATCTCTATTCCTCCATATCGTATGACTCCTCCTGAATTGAAGGAGTTGAAGGAGCAGTTACAGGAATTACTTGATAAGGACTTCATTAGGCCCAGTGTGTCACCTTGGGGTGCTTCTATCTTATTTGCGAATAAGAAGGATGGTTCTATGCGGATGTGTATTGATTACCGCTAGTGGAACAAAGTCACAGTGAAGAACATGTATCCATTGCCTCGTATTAATGACTTATTTGATCAGTTACATGGTGCCATAGTGTTTTCCAAGATTAATTTACGATCCGGCTATCATCAGTTGAAGATTCGGGAGCCAGATATCCTGAAGATTGCCTTCCGGACTCGGTATGGTCACTATGAGTTCCTTGTGATGTGTTTTGGGATGATCAATGCCCCGTCAGCTTTTATGCACTTGATGCACAGTGTGTTCCGGCCTTATCTTGACTTATTCGTCATTGTATTTATTGACGACATTCTGGTATACTCCCGGTGTTGGGAGGATCATGAGCAGCACCTGAGGACTGCGCTTCAGACCTTAAGAGAAAAGAAGTTATATGGAAAATTTTCAAAGTATGAGCTTTGGATAGACTCAGTGGTATTCTTGGGTCATATAGTATCGAGTAAAGGGATCCAGGTGGATCCGAAGAAGATTGAAGCAGTGCAGAGTTGGCCGAGACTGTCCTCAGCTATGGAGATCCGGAGTTTTCTTGGTTTGGCGGGGTATTACCATCGATTTGTAGAGGGTTTCTCATATATTTCAGCACCTATGAACAGGCTGACCCAAAAGGGTGCTCCATTTATGCGAACAGAGGAATGTGAGGAGAGCTTTCAGAAGCTCAAGACAGCTTTGACTACATTCCCAGTATTGGTATTGCCTACAGGTTCGGGGTCTTATGCTGTATATTATGATGCCTCACGGATTGGTCTCGGCGCGATATTGATGCAGGACGGTAGGGTGATTGCCTACGCGTCCAGACAACTGAAGGTGCGTGAAAAAACTATCTTGTACACAACCTTGAGTTAGCAGCTATTGTTCATGACTTAAAGATTTGACGGTATTATTTGTACGGTGTTCCTTGTGCATCAAGTGCATAAAAGATGATGGGGCATTGGTCAGCCAAAAAGACATCACAAGGAACTCGTAGTGACCATACCGAGTCTGGAGTTTGCAGCATCTGTTCAAGTAGAAGGATCTTAATTTGCATCAGAGGAAGTGATTGGAGATGCTTAAGGATTATGATATCACCATTTTGTACCACCCTGGGAAGGCCAATGTGGTGGCCGATGCTTTGAGTCGTCGGGCAGAGAGTTTGGGGAGCTTAGCATATCTACCAGTAGCAGAGAGGCCCATGGCGTTTGATATTCAGGTCTTAGCTAGCCAGTTTGTGAGATTGGATATTTTCGAGCCGAGTGGAGTATTGGCTTGTGTGGTCTCTCGGTCTTCTCTTTATGATCATATCAGGGAGCGTTAGTATGATGACCCTCACCCGATTGTCCTTAAGGACACGATCCAGCACGGTGATGCTAAGAAGGTCACTATTGGAGATGATAGTGCATTGAGGATGCAGGGCAGGCTATGTGTGCCTAATGTAGATGGTTTGCGTGAGTTGATTCTCCAGGGGACTCACAGTTCGCGGTACTCTATTCATCCGGGTGCCGCAAAGATGTATCAGGACTTGAAACAACATTTCTGGTGGAGGAGGATGAAGAAGGACATAGTAGAGTATGTGGCCCGATGTCTAAATTGCTAGCAGGAGAAGTATAAGCATCAACGGCCAAGTGGGTTGCTTCAGAAGTTGGAGGTTCCGGAATGGAAATGGGAGCGGATTACTATGGATTTTGTTGTTGGACTACCATGGACTTAGCGGAGGTTTGATGCAGTTTGGGTGATTGTGGATAGGCTAACCAAGTCGGCTCATTTCATTCCTGTGATGACTACCTATTCTTCCGAGCAGCTAGCTCGAATCTACATCCGTTAGATCGTCAAGCTTCATGGCATACCAGTATCTATCATCTCTCACCGGGGTATGCATTTTACATCAAGGTTTTGGAGAGCCGTACAACATGAGTTGGGTACTCGGGTTGAGTTGAGCACAAAAATTCACCCTCAGACGAACGGACAGTCCGAGCGCTATATTCATATACTGGAGGATATGCTCCACACTTGTGTGATAGATTTTGGGGGTGCTTGGGAACAATTCTTGCCACTTGTGGAGTTTGCTTACAATAATAGTTATCAGTCTAGCATTCAGATGGCGTCGTATGAGGCTCTATATGGTAGGCGGTGTCGGTCCTCAGTGGGTTGGTTCGAACCGGGCGAGGCCAGATTATTGGGTACGAACTTGGTTCAGGATTCCTTGGAAAAGGTTAAGGTGATTTAGGATAGACTTCGCACAGCCCAGTCCAGACAGAAGAGTTACGCGGACCAAAAAGTTCGTAATGTTGCATTCATGGTTGAAGAGTGGGTCTTGCTACGGACTTTGCCTATGAAGGGCGTTATGAGATTCAAAAAGAAGGGCAAGTTGAGCCCAAGGTTCATTGGTCCTTTTGAGGTGTTGCGGCGTGTTGGGGAGGTTGCTTATGAGCTTGCCTTACATCCCAGCCTAGCAGAAGTTCATTCGGTATTTCATGTTTCTATGCTCCGGAAGTATCGCGGTGATCCGGCTCATGTATTGGATTTCAGATCAGTCCAATTGGACAAGGATCTATTTTATGTTGAAGAGCCAGTGGCTATTTTAGACAGGCAGGTCAAAAATTAAGGTAAAAAAGATTGCTTCCATGAAGGTTCAGTGGATGGGAAAGCCGGTCGAGGAGGCGACATGGGAGACCGAGCAGGATATGCGCAGCCATTATCCTCATCTTTTCACCACTTCAGGTATGTCTCTATGCTCGTTCGAGGATGAACAATTGTTTTAAGAGGGGGAGGATGTAACGACACGGCCGGTCATTTTGAGAGTAATAGCCCCGATCCCCTATTTACTGCTTCTCCCATATCTATTTCTATTATTGTGACTAGCCGGGAGGTTTCGTTTTGGTTTTTGGAGTGTTTTGGAACACTCAGTCCCTAAATAGAGGTTTGAGCCTTAGGATTTGGACCGTAGTCGAAACTGTGTGAAGATGACTCCGGAATGGAATTATGTCGTTCTGTTAGCTACGTTAGGTGATTTTGGACTTATGGGCGTGTCCGGATTGTGTTTTGGAGGTCCGTAGCTTATTTAGGCTTGAAATGGCGAAAGTTGAATTTTTGAAGATTTTGACCGGTAGTGAACTTTTTGTTATCGGGGTCGGATTCCGATTCTGAAAGTTGGAGTAGGTCCGTAGTGTTGAATATGACTTGCGTGCAAAATGTGAGATCAATCGGATGTGGTTTGGTTGGTTTCGTCATCGGTTGTCGAATTTGGAAGTTTCAAGTTTCCTTAAGTTTGAATTGGAGGGTGATTCGTACTTTTAGCATTATTTGATGTGATTTGAGGGCTCGACTAAGTTCGTATGGTGTTTTAGGATTGTTTGGTATGTTTGGTTGAGGTCCCGAGGGCCTCAAGCTTGTTTAGGATGCTCAACGGGTCATTTTTGGACTTAGGGAGTTGGCAGATTTTTTGGTTTTATTGCAGATATTTTTCTTCATCGTGTTCGTGAGGGAGATCTCGCGATCGCGTAGGTCATCTGAGAAGTCAGCTAAAAATTTTCTCCGCGTTCGCGAAGATGAAGATGCGATCGCGTAAGGTTATCAGATAGTGCACCGCGAACGCGTGGGCTAGGCCGCATTCGCGAAGAAGAAGTGAGGCAGCAGTGGAGTTTGAGTGTTACTCTTCGATGTCGCGTGAGGACAATTGTGATCGCGTAGGTGTGAGCAGCTAGTGCATCGTGTTCGCGTGAGGTGTTAAGGAATCACTGGGTAGTGCTTAAACATTCCAAAAATAGGGGTTTTGCCATTTTATCAAAAACTTGAGTTGGGAGCTCGGATTTGGACAAGAGTTTGAGGGAGTTTCAGAGATATCGATTGGGTATCTATCATTAATTTCCTTTTAATTTCGGATTTTGGGGTTGAAATTGGGTGAAAAATGGAAGAACTGTTTCAACAAAGATTTCGAGCTTCGAAAGGAGATTTGTGGTCGGATTTGAGTAATTTTTATATGGTTGGACTCGTGAGTGAATGAGTGTTCGTATTTTGTGACTTTTACCCGATTCCGAGACGTGGGCCCCATGGGCGATTTTTGAGTTAATTTCGGAATGTTTGTTAAAGTGTTGATTTTATTAATTAGATGAGTCTATTATGGTTGTATTTATGATATATAATTGCTTTTGGCTAGATTTGGGCCATTCGGAGTCGGATATTCGTGGGAAAGGTGACCGATTGATTGAGCTTGGTTCGAGGTAAGTGGCTTGCCTAACTTTGTGTGGGAGGAAATCCTCTTACGATTTGAAACTATTGTGATATGTGAGCGCCGTGTACGTGAGGTAACGAATACGTACACAGGCTAGTTGTGGAAAAACCCGATTTTCTTACTGAACAACAACCTGTTTTCCTTTTATTTTGAGTTACACCATTTTAATGAGTATTAATATATTTTCATTATTAATTGAGTTATTCTAATATGTATAGCTATCATGTTTAGTCTAATACAACATGTCTACGTGTCTTAATTACTTATGTGAACTATGTGCGGCATGCTTAGTGAATTTCATGCTTCTTACTTGACTAGTACTTAGCCTAATTCGTAAGATTTTATGATGTAGTTGTATTTCTATTTTTCCGCTACATATTTACTTTGGGACTACGGAACGGTATTTCGGGAGATCCCTCCCCCCCTCCCCCCCTCCCCCGTAATGCATATTTAATTTGGGACTACAAAACGGTATTCCGGGAGATCCCCCTGTACTGCATATTTACTTTGGGACTACGGAACAGTATTTCGGGAGATGCCCCCGTACTGCATATTTACTTTGGGACTACATAACGGTATTTCGGGAGATTCCATTATCTTGCATATTTACTTTGGGACTACGGAACGGTATTACGGGAGATCCCCCCTGCACATTTATGTCTGGGACTACGAGACGGTATCTCGGGAGATCCTCTGTTGTATTTCTGTGTATTGAGCTGTTACCTTCTATAAATTTTTTCTTGTTAAATTTCTGTCTTTATTTTACTGCTATATTTCATTTTTGCCTTGCTTGATTATCATATTCCAGTAGGGCCCGGACCTGACTTCGTCACTACTCTACCGAGGTTAGGCTTGGCACTTACTGGGTGCCAATTGTGGTGTACTCATGCTACTCTTCTGCACATGTTTTGTGTGCAGATCTAGGTACTTCTTATCAGCCTCGCTACTAGCTAAGAGTGCTTGTTGTTGTACGGAGACTTCAAGGTATATTTGCCGCGTCCGCAGACCTTGGAGTCCCCCTCTATTCCCTCTTATGTCATTTACCTTCCTTACTTCTGTTATTAGATTCTGGTGTATAGAGATACTAGTTTCCTTCTTTAGCTTGTGACTTATGATGTTCCGGATTTTGGGATTACTGTGTATTTTGAACAGTTAGTTGTTTAATTCATGTTTTCATTTCATTATTCCGCAAATGTTAGGCTTACCTAGTCATAGAGACTAGGTATCGTCATGACGTCATACAAAGGAGAAATTGGGTCGTAACATTTATACAATATAAATTTGGAACAAAGTTCGATCGAACCATTAAGCTATATTCTAGCTTCGCCCTTGTTTTTAAGGAAAAGTGTCATAGACGCCTTTCAACTATTTATTTGTGGCAACTTCCACCCCCAATTATCTTTGTGCAGTAGTTGACCCTTTTCAAGTATCCCAAATATAGCAACTCTGTCCTTCTATTATTTTCTATTTGAAACAAGTATTATACTAAAACTTGATTCCAAAGTACTCATGGGAATTGAATTAGTAACTTTTTGGCAATTAAGGCATTGATTAAAGGTAGAGAATAACCTTAAAACTAAGTGGTATTTGGCCCTTCAACAACTTTCCATTTGAATCATACTCAAATACATATTTGGTTTTAAATGTGCATGTCTCTTGAAATTGGATTTCGGGCAAAAAATAGCTCCAAAAAGGAACAATAAGAAAACATTTGGTTTAACATTTTTGTTGGCTTGATTAATAAAGTTATCTGAATTGGAAATTCATAAATTCTGGCAACTTTTACTCCAACTCGAAGGGGATAAGTTATATATACTAATATCCATGTGCATCGATATCGTTAATCTCACAAATACAAATAGTAGATAATCTCGCATATGTATCATATGCTTCTATGATATTTACATTGTAAATTACTGCGACATTCTCTCTATTATAGTGTAAAGGGCTTATAGTTTAACATCAATATATATTTTTTCAATTTTTTTTGCTTATGCTACAAAGGCTGAGTAAAATTTTTAGAACTTCGCTCTTCATAGCGAAATAAAATACCAGCATGTCTTTAGCAAAACAAATGAAATGATAAAAGCCGTATCATATTCTTCTAGTGAAACCATTTTTTATAGTTGAGTAAATTTCACAAATGGTCATATAACTATGACTTTTTTTTTACCAAAGTCATATAACTTTATTTTCTCACACAAAAATCATATAACTATGACTTTTTTTCACTAAAGTCATATAAATTTGTTTACTCACAAAAAAATCATAAAATTTTCACTAACTCACACAAAAATCATAGTGGTCGGAAAATAAATTTTTTGGTAGTATTTTCTTATTTTATGTTTTTTTTTATTTTCAGTCTAATAAATAATTACCCAATTAAAATAGGAGAAATATGAGTATATTTTTAGCCGCCCCCAAAAATATAGCCGAAAAAATATTTTTTATATAATGTGTGTATTATATACATATAATATGTACATTCTATATATATATTTTGGCTAGTAAATGCAATTAGTTTCGGCCGATCGGTTAATTTTATATTTTTTCTTTAAAATAGGAATGATCCAACCCAGCCTGACCCAATATGTCACGACCCAAAATCACATGACCGATACCCGACACATTACCCGACACGAGCGAACCAAACCATGTGATGCACTCATATCATATTCATAAAAACTAATTTAACTGCGGAATCTCCTTGAAAATCAAATACATTTTCAAGTTAAATGATAAAATATTTTTCAATTTCGAAATCACACATGACGCCTTCCATGATAATAACAATGAGACTAAGTAAAATAAATATATTTTCATGTATGTCGTGTACAACCCCATTACTACAACTTTTCACAACTATCTATGGAGCCTATAAAGAATAGAATTAAACACTTGGGCTAATACCCGACTAGCATAAATTAAGAAAACAACATGATAACTACCACGAAATAGGAGTGGTGCCTCACCATATACCTTAGGAAGAGAATCATCCTAGCCCTGACCGCATGCCACGTATCCTACCTCATCCTGAAACATGTAAAGTAAGTGGGACCCTGGAGGGGGAGCCCTAAGGGCTGAGTACACCACATCGTTACTCAATAAGTGTCATAGACTCTCTCTAACTTAAGTTCTTGGGACAAACTTTATTAAAAATAATGCATCAATATTTGATATAAAACGATAAGAAATTTTATCCATTCATGATCCTTGTCATTTTAAATGAAAGTCAAGTGAAATATAACCCACAATGTAAACTTTTAAAACATTTATATCAACCCAAGATTTTGGATAAAATCATAAAAAATCATTCCATTTGCTTTAAGTCATTAAAATTACTTTCGGTTCTTTAGGCCTAAACATAAGAAAAGCATCCTTACCTTTCACCGGGAGTACTATACCATCACCGACATAAGAAGGTCAACCAGGTTATGTACCTAGCGGCAAGTATTATATACCCTATTTGCTCAGGTCGTCTTATCGTAGTGCCGTATGAATCGACTCAGCCATGCTAATAATAACACAAAATAGTACCCTCTCGAGGGAGAGCACTCTGCCGTAATCACCACAAAGTGGCCATCTACGCCTACATCAACATGTGTAGTTTCATGACGATGAACACAATATATCCGAAGTCAATCTCGGTCAACACAAGTAACTCCCAAAATATTTGATACTTTCAAAAATAGATTCATAGCATAGCAGCCTCAAAGGATCTATTTTTATCAAATCATAGCATTAATAAAAATCTAAGCCATTTGAATAAAATTTAAATAAACAACCTTTTTACATGTTAAAGCCTTTTGGCAATTTAACATCAACCTTTAAAAGATATCACAAATGCTATTTTGCTCATCAATTTTCAAAAGGAATACTTTCCATGAAAACTTATTTTTATCACTTAAATATATATACTCTTGTCAATACGAAAGTTTTGATAAAAACTTATAACATTTACCTTGAGTGTCATTTTGCCAACAAGATCAAAAATAAAATTTTATAAAACGGCATAACAGTACATGTAACGACCCGATTGATCGTTTTGATCTCTAGCGCATCGTTTATCGGTTTGAGGCCTTGAGTAGCTTCACTTCAGGTATTATGACTTGTACGTGTGATCGAAATCGAATTTCGGAAAGTTTGGGATTTGATTTGGAAAGCAAATTCTAATTTTGGAAGCTTTAAGTTGGAAGAATTGACTAAGGCTTGACTTTTGAGTAAAAGACCTTGGAATCGGTACTTGAAGGTTCCAATAGGTTCGTATGATGATTTTGGACTTGGACGTATGTTCGGGTTGAGTATCGGATCACTCGGGAGCATTTCAGCGTTTATTATGGAGAGTTAACATTTCGAAAGTTTAAGAATTTCCTAAGTTTGGCTTGGAGTAGGCTTTGGTGTTATCGATATTCGTTTGGGATTTTGAGTCTTGGAATAGGTTTGTACCGTAATTTGGATCCTGCGCTCAAAGTTTGGCGTCATTCCGGAATGTTTTAATATGAATCAGACGCGTTCGTCGAAGTTTAAAAGTTAAAGAAGGATTTGGATCGTTGATTCGTAGTTTCGATGTTGTTTGGCATAATTTGAGGCCTCAACTAAGTTTGTATTGTATTTTGGGACGTGTTTGTATAATTGATCAAGGTCCCGGGGGCCTAGGGGGGATTCCGGATAGTTAACGGGTCGAATTTTGGACTTGAGGAAAAGCTGGAGGATTCTGGTTGTTGGTGCAAAGGCAGTGGACCACAGAAGCGGCTAGAAAGGAGCTAGGAGGAGGCCACATATGTGAAGCAATTCCCGCACCTGCGGGACCGCAGAAGCGGCCCAGGGGTCACAGAAGCGGTAGGGAGTGAGGCAGGCTGGAGGCGCAGGTGCGAGATTTGTGCCGCACCTGCGAGACCGCAGAAGCAAACTCTTGGTCGCAGGTGCGACTCCCTAGATGCTAAGTCAAGGGGGTTGAAGGGGGACCACAGAAGCAGTATTTTGTCCGCACATGCGGAACCGCAGAAGCGGTCAAGTGGCCACAGGTGCGAGAGGTCGCTGGGCAGTGTGTTCTTTTAAGAACGGGATTTGGCCCATTTCCTTCCATTTTCACTTGGTTGGGCGATTTTGGAGAGCTTCAATGTGAGATTTTCATCAATCAATACAAGGTAAGTGATTCCCACCTATTACAAGTTAAATACATAGTTTCTATATGGATTTAAACATGGAAATTTGAAAAAATTTGGGATTTTGGTAGAAAACCTAGAATTTGATATTTTTGGATTTTGACCACGAAATTGGACATGGAATTTGGAATAAGTTATATATTTTAGTTCGTGGTGTTATGGGTAAAGTTTATCTTCAAAAAATTTCTGAATCCGGGTACGTGGACTCGAGGGTTATCCTTGTTGGCTTTTGAGCGGAGTTGGGGATCATTTTAAAATTTGTTAGATTATACGTATTAGGGTATGTTTTGATTGGTTTGCATGTTGTTTGACTAGTTTTGAAGAGACGGGCATCAGGTTGAGGTGTTTAAGTGGCGTTTGAGCCGGTTATGGAACTTCGGAGCGAGGTAAGTCTCTTGTCTAACCTTGTGAGGGGGAAACTACCCCTATGTGATATTTATTGTTATGTGCAATTAGTTGTGGGTGCTACGTACACACGAGGTAACGAGAGTACGTACGTAGCTAAAGCATGTTTATGTTCGGGTAGACTTAGGATCTTATTTTGTAATATTTGAATTATTTGAACTCATGTTGCTGGCTTAATTAATTAAAGTTATAAATGAAATTGATTTAGAAATAAATATATGTATACTAGGCCAAGCCTTAATACTTTGAGTTGTGGGCGAGTTATTTCAGAAACGGTAAAGATTATATACATTGTGTACCCATGTACCGTATTGTAAACACGTATCTAGTAATTCGATAGCTTTCTTCCTTTTCTTATGGAGCGGGCCGAACGCCTCGACAATATATAGATGCATCTATGGTTCATATTGCACGACCCTCGACAGTGTACACATTATTCTGGATCGGACCGAACGACCTCGGCAGAATTGTACGTTGTATCGCTAGTAGTCCGAATATTCACGAGCTAAACTTTCCACTGATGCCCAACATTTTATATGGTATTCCTTACTTATTGATAATGACACTTGACATTTTTCCGAGATGATAAGGTAGAATATAAGATTTAGAAATTTATGCTTTGAAAGAAGAAATTGGAAGATTATGTAACTTACAGATTTATCCCATTATTATCGTGTGCCTCATATCTGCTTATGTTTTATTATATTACTTTATTGGACCTTTAGTAAGTATCGATGTCGACCCCTAGTCACTACTTCTTCGGGGTTAAGCTAGATTCTTACTGGGTATGCGTTGATTTACGTACTCATGCTGCACTTCTGCACTAAATGTGCAGGATCTGACAGGTTCATTGATGATCACCTTGGCGCGTAGGCGCACCTGTTGAGGAGACTTCACGTGAGCTGCATTCCGGTCTATGCATCGCAACCCACCGAGTTTCCATTGTACTATTTATTTTATTCTGTCTTATTACATTCGGGACAGATATTGTATTATTATTGTACTCCTTAGAAAATGCTCATGCACTTGTGACACCGGATTTTGGGGGTTCCTACGGGTTGTTCGTTATTGTAGTTGTGTAAATATTATCACTTACTCTGTAAAATTCTATTTCATATGAGTTAATTAAGGAAAACATTTGATTTCAATTACTAAAACGAGTAAGTAAGTTGATAGATCACCGTTGGCTTGCCTGACGGCGGTGTTAGGCGCCATCACGACCTTTAGTGGATTTTGGGTCGTAACAGCTTGGTATCAGAGTGTTAGGTTTACTTAGGTCTCACGAGTTATGAGCAAGTTTAGTAGAGTCTTGCGGATCGGTACGGAGACGTATGTACTTATCTTCGAGAGGCTACAGGGATGTTAAGAGCACTCCCCTTCTTGATTCCTCATCGTGCGATTTGATTCCTTTGAGGCTTGTGCCTTTATTTCCTTTCTACTCAATCTTATTCGACATGAAACACTTGTTATCAATTGGATGTCGAGTAGTGGTATTGATACTGCAGACATGGTGCATGATGTTTTTCTCTACGTGTTTGGGCATGCTATTATCGTCACCTTGCAGAAGGATGTTTTGTCGCTTCAGTTCAGTAACTGTACTTTCTATAGTTTTGAGGCTATGCACGGAATGCTATGTTGTTCATGAGTTGTTATCGCACCGTGTTGGTGTAATAGTAGAGTGCTTATGTATGGATCGCGGCAGTGAATGGCTCGGAAGGAGGATTTCTCGGTACATGATTTAGAGGTTCAACATTTAATTCTAGCAAAGGAAAGGCAATCGGATGATGGATGTTCCGGTTTTGGTTTATGGAGTAACGAGACTTGGTATCTTCGAGCGTGGTGGAATTTTCGTTGTGATGCGGTGTCGTCGTATTTGTTTGAACGCATTACGGTTCGCCAGTGTTATGGTCTTCTTTAATTTTGCCTTCGGGGTAGGGTGTTGTTAAATGGTGCCTGAGAGGGGTAGTTGTCGTAGACAACGGTGTGCAGCGATTCAGAATTGAATTGGTATTTCTAATATTGATGACTCGAGAAAGATGATCTTCTAAGAGGTTTAGAGTTGGTAACAATTCATTAGTTCCAGCACTACATGTATAGATTTGATTTGAGGCAACATTTGGGTAGCGAAGTTTGAGGAAGGATATGGCGGGAGGTGTTTCGCGGCGAATAAATTATTAGCAAGTCAAGCATGAGAAGCGGAGGCCGAGAAGTTTGTTGAATGGGATAGTTTAACTGAAGTGGGAGTGATAGAGTAGCATATGGATTCTTTGGTAGGACAACCACGTACCTTGAGGAAGATTAGAGCGATTTGGGAGGCATGGTGGAAAGTGACTAGGTCCACGAATTATAATTAGAATGGTGGTTACTGTACGGAGAAAGATTGAAGATGGCAGAAATGAGTTTGCTTGAAATAAAGAAGGGTGTGAAGATTTGATTATCGTTTCGGATACAACATGGCTTTGAGTTTGGAAGGTATTGTTGAACTTTCAGTTGATGTCAACGGGGAAGGAACAGACTTGTACAACTGGTGGACGAGCATGGGCTCAGGAGGGTTTACTAAACTCGTGGTAGTTGTACCCAGTGAAGTGTCGTTGGAGGATGTCGGTAAGGAATTCCACATGTGAGTTATCTCCTGTGAGCAGGTTAGCGGTTGTGTGATGTTGATGAAGCTTCTACGAAGAATACTACTTGCTACTGAGTATGAGGTCGAATATGTGATTGTGACTGATTATTCAGAATGTTCATGAAAGGCTTAACAAAAGACTTCGAGAAATTTGGCGGGTTAACGGTACGGGATCATGGTAATTGAGAAGGAGGAATCGTTGTGGGCTCTACATTATGTGATGGTAGCTTAAAGCTAAGTGGGGGAGCCCCACCGTCTACGATTGGATCACATGGTTATCTGCTTATGCGGTTTCTGGTTATCAATGTGTTGGTGGATTATTTATGACTAAGAAAAGAAAATATCATGAGTAATTCGAACAAGGAACTTGATGAATGTGTGTTATACTTCGCCTTATCGATTCAGGTGCAGGTTTTGGGAAGACTCGGAGTTTATGCTGCTTGTGGACGTAATGTACAAGGACAAGAATTCAGCAGGTTGCTTCTTTGATAGGGTGTTCATGTGCTAGCAGGGCGATGGAGTTTGGTTATATTCGGGATCAGGTCAGAGTGGGTGACTCTCAACAACGATCCTAGTAGGTTCAAGAATTTAAGCGTGGTGCCTAAGGATTTTGGGTTCATTGTGTGGTTAAGGATCGCGTTTTCACAGAGGATTTCGGACGGGACTTGGAATGTTCTACGCTATCATTGGGTATGCGGTGTAGTATTTGAGGAAAGGAAGAAATAATTTTAGATACGCGGAAGGTCTTGTAGAATGGGTGCACCAATTGGAGATGCTATTGTGCGCGTAAGGAGGTATGAGATGATTAATGGTTATTGAGATGACGCGGTCTCGTAATTTGGGTCACTCGGGATGAGTGCGGATTGGGTTCGTTATGTTATGAATGGAGCTATTATATTTATAAGTCAGGTCAAGAGTAAATTGAAAGAAGTTGGGTCAGTTAGTAATGGTTGAATCAGCATGATTGTGGCAATGATTAGTTCCTTCGGTGTGTGAAGTTATACATGTGGTTTGTGGATGTATGTGAGGGCTTGATAGCCACTGTAACTTGATTGACTTGGGAGGTATTTGATTCAAATGGCCTTTTTTTAAATGGACTCTGGAAGAGTCATGACGGTCTAGATCATGACTTAAGGTTTGTATTTTCTGCGGTTTGGGAATTCGGTTGCGTATTGCATTGATTCTTCTGAAGTGAGTTATGTGAAAGGTTTTTAGCCAATGATGTGTTTATTTTACTGGTAATTCAGGGGTTATGATGAATTCTTGTGTTCTCGCGTAGCGGCGTGATGGGTGCAGTGAGAGACATGAGAATTGAAAGTTGAGGATCAAGGTTGCGGTTCGGTGTTAATAAGAATGTCATGAGCTCGGATGAGCATGGAAGAATTCAGATGTTTAGAGTAAGCTGGCGTTATCTTAGTATCGCATGAGGATGGTGTTTTATGGAAGACGCATTGTGTATTGATTTGCAGATTGTGATTTGCCTTACAGAATTAGTATGGTTGGTGGTATGGATGTGCGGACTTTTCTACCTGAGCGGAAGGTCGTGGGAACGTACCCCACTGGGAGATTTGTATAAGTGTGACATGTTAGTCCCTTGATTGTTAAAGATTAAGACCAAGTATGGGGGTTCTGGTAATATTGCAAATGTGAGAGTTTATGCCTAAGAGGCGCCTATTCCTTGGGTTGTGGCCCGTGTTAGTTTGTTTCGGATTTGACGGTTGTTCTTATGTGTCATGAATAGGGCCATTGTGGATATTTAGAATGTTATTGTCCCAGTATGGTATGATCAGAATCGGTGTGAGGTCAGTTAGTAGGACTAATATGAGTGTGTGGTCTACGGTAAGTCGGATGTGTTCGTTCGTCATAGCATTGCTTACGGAGGAGTCGTCGGGCATGGGATGTTATTCCCATCATCAGCTATTCTATGTAAATCTCTATTGTACCATGTTGGTTGTGAGATGGCTTGATTATTCGCACGCTTGTTGAGGTTTCATGTAGCTGGTGGTATCATGTGAGCAGGATGGCTCTCGAGAATCAGGTCATTTATTGCACCATAGTTGTGCTTGGGTTTCGTAGCGTATGGAGTTATTCATCTCCCCAAGATTGGTATTATGCACTTGGCGTGCTTGTGGTCGATATTTGGGCATTTCGTAAGTAGGAGCATTACGGCTTATCATGTATGTTTTCTTCGTGATTGTTATGTGCGGATCGGGTGGCACGCCGCCACGAGCATGTTATGTGGATCGGGTTGCACGCTGCAACAGTTTCATGTCGGATCGGGTTGCACGTCATAGCAATGCGATGTGGAGCATAGTTCCTTACACTTATTTTGTGTTACTTGTTTTCATCCCTAAGGTAGGTTCACAGCATCTATTCGGCCATTTTATTCGTTACGCGGGCTGGGTAGTCTTTCTCCAGAGTTCTTTCTTCCTTATGTATCATATTCGAGTTGTATCTTGTTGGCGCGTTATAGGCGTCATATAAGATTTTTAGCGGTGTCTGAGACGGTTTATTGCCTGAGCAGCTTGTACTGGGTGAGACGAGATTATTGGACCTGGAGTTAGTGCAATCAGACTTATATAAGGTACATTAAAGAGAAGATATCGTTATTCAGTTCAGAATGAGGTAATGGTTCTTGTCATGAGGAGAGACTCAATGAATTATTGATTCGACAGGTTGTTATGAGTTTCTACACGTCTCTTTCATCATGGCAGTATTGCGAGAGTTGGAACAGGATTTATATGTGTCATCAGATGTATTGCGGGCATCGGATTCATGAAATTATAGCTATTGTGGTCGGAGGATGTTATTATGGGCAACCGACTTACGTGGTGCATGGTGTGATTTTGGCATAGGTGCATGATCATGTATTGGTACAATGTGTGGTGATTGGTACGGTGTTCGTATGTTAGAATCATTCGGTGGTTTGAGGCCTTGAGTAGCTTCACTTCAAGTATTATGACTTGTACGTGTGGTCGGAATCAAATTTCGGAAAGTTTGGGATTTGATTTGGAAAGAAAATTCTAATTTCGAAAGCTTTAAGTTCGAAGAATTGACTAAGGTGACTTTTGAGTAAACGACCTCGAAATCGGGACTTGAAGGTTCCAATAGGTTCATATGATGATTTCGGACTTGGGCGTATGTTCGAGTTGAGTATCGGATCACCCGGAAGCATTTCAGTGTTTATTATGGAGAGTTAACATTTTAAAAGTTTAAGAAATTCCTAAGTTTGGTTTTGAGTGGGCTTTGGTGTTATCGATGTCCATTTGGGATTCCGAGTCTTGGAATAGGTTCGTATAGTAATTTGTGACATGCGCGCAAAGTTTGGCGTCATTCTGGAATGTTTTGAAATGAATCAAACGCGTTCGTCGAAGTTTGAAAGTTTGAAGGTTAAATAGAATCATAGTTTCGATGTTGTTTAGCGTGATTTGAGGCATCGACTAAGTTTGTATTGTATTTTGGGACGTGTTAGTATATTTGATCAAGGTCCCGGGGGCTTCGGTTGGATTTCGAATGGTTAACGGATATGATTTTGAACTTAAGGAAAAGCTGGAGGATTCTGGTTGCTGGTGCAACCGCTTCTGCGGAAGCTTCATCGCAGAAGCGTCCTCGCATAAGCAAGGCAGTGGACTACAGAAGCGTTTAGAAGGGAGCTGAGAGGAGGCCGCAGGTACGAAGGAATTCCCGCACCTGTGGGACTGCAAAAGCGGTAGGGAGTGAGGCAGGCTGGAGGCGCAAGTGCGAGGTTTGTGCCGCATCTCCGAGACCGCAGAATCGGACTCTTGGTCGCAGGTGCGACTCCGCAGATGCGAAGGCAAGGGGGCTAAAGGGGGACCGCAGAAGCGGTCAAGTGGCCACAGGTGTGAGAGGTGGATGTGCAGTGTGTTCTTTTAAGAACGGGATTTGGCCCATTTCCTTCCATTTTCACTTGGTTGGGCGATTGTGGAGAGCTTCAATGGGAGATTTTCATCAATCAATACAAGGTAAGTGATTCCCACCTATTACAAGTTAAATACATAGTTTCTATATGGATTTAAACATGGAAATTTGAAAAAACTTGGGATTTTGGTAGAAAACCTAGAATTTGATATTTTTGGATTTTGACCACGAAATTGGACATGGAATTTGGAATAAGTTATATATTTTAGTTCGTGGTGTTATGGGTAAAGTTTATCTTCAAAAAATTTCTGAATCCGGGTACGTGGACTCGAGGGTTATCCTTGTTGGCTTTTGAGCGGAGTTGGGGATCATTTTAAAATTTGTTAGATTATACGTATTAGGGTATGTTTTGATTGGTTTGCATGTTGTTTGACTAGTTTTGAAGAGACGGGCATCAGGTTGAGGTGTTTAAGTGGCGTTTGAGCCGGTTATGGAACTTCGGAGCGAGGTAAGTCTCTTGTCTAACCTTGTGAGGGGGAAACTACCCCTATGTGATATTTATTGTTATGTGCAATTAGTTGTGGGTTCTACGTACCCACGAGGTAACGAGAGTACGTACGTAGCTAAAGCATGTTTATGTCCGGGTAGACTTAGGATCTTATTTTGTAATATTTGAATTATTTGAACTCATGTTGCTGGCTTAATTAATTAAAGTTATAAATGAAATTGATTTAGAAATAAATATATGTATACTAGGCCAAGCCTTAATACTTTGAGTTGTGAGCGAGTTATTTGAGAAATGGTAAAGATTATATACATTGTGTACCCATGTACCGTATTGTAAACACGTATCTTGTAATTCGATAGCTTCCTTCCTTTTCTTATGGAGCGGGCCGAACGCCTAGATAATATATAGATGCATCTATGGTTCGTGTTCCACGACCCTCGGCAGTGTACACATTATTCTGGATCGGGCCGAACAACCTCGGCAGAATCATGCGTTGTATCGCTAGTAGTCCGAATATTCACGAGCTAAACTTTCCACCGATGCCCGGCATTTTATATGGTATTACTTACTTATTGATAATGACACTTGACATTTTTTCGCGATGAGAAGGTAGAATACAAGATTTAGAAATTTATACTTTGAAAGAAGAAATTGGAAGATTATGTAACTTACAGATTTACCCCATCATTGTTGTGTGCCTCATATCTGCTTATGTTTTATTATATTGCTTTATTAGACATTTATTAAGTATCGAGTCGACCCCTTGTCACTACTTCTCCGGAGTTAGGCTAGATACTTACTGGGTACGTGTTGATTTATGTACTCATGCTGCACTAAATGGGGATGTAACGACCCGGCCGGTCGTTTCGAGAGTTATAGCCATGTTTCCCTCATTGCTGCTTCTTTTGTGCTTTACAGTTGTATTATGTCTTACCGAGTTGGTTGGTTCGGGTCCGGAGTGGTTTTGGAGTGAATTGAGACACTTAGTCTCTTAATTGAAAGCTTAAGTTGGAAAAGTCGACAGGACGTCGACTTGTGGGAAAACGACCTTGGGTTTAAATTTTTATGGTTCTGCTATCTCCTTTAGGTAATTTGGGACTTAGGAACGCATCCGGAATGTGATTTGGAGGTCCGTAGTAGAATTAGGCTTGAATTGGCGAAAGATAGAATTTTGACGATTTTTGGCTGGCAGTGGAAATTTTGATATCGGGGTCGGATTAAATTTCTGGAAGTTGGAATAGGTTTGTGGTGTCATTTTTGACTTGTGTGCAACATTTGAGGTCAATCGGATGTGGTTTAGTAGGTTTCAGCATAGTTTGTGGAATTGGAGTGTTTAGAAGTTCTTTAGGCTTGAATCCGGGTGTAATTCGTGTTTGTTGTCTTGAGTGATTCAAAGGTTCGACTAAGTTCGCATGGGGTTATATGACTTGTTGGTATGATTGGTTGAGGTCCCTGAGGCCTCGGGGTGATTTCGGGTGGTTAACGGCTTGATGGGAGTTGAAGAATTGCAGTTGAAGCTGCTGCTACTGGTGTAACCGCACCTATGGAGTGGGAACCTTATGAGCGAGCCCGCAGAAGCAAAGGGGGAGCCGCAGATGCGTCTAAGGAGGATTTGGGCAGAGGGCGCAGGTGCGATGGCATTCCCGCACCTGCAATGGTCGTAGAAACGGATTTAGGGTGGCAGGTGCGAGTTTGGACCGCATGTGCGATGTATTTCCCGCACCCGCGAAGACCGCAGATGCGGTCACGGGATCGCATAAGCGGAGGCTGAGTTTAGGGATTTTTCCACAGAAGCGGGGAGTTGCCCGCAGATGCGGAAATGGAGCCGCACGTGCGATAAGTGTGGGCAGAACCTATAAATAGAACACTTCGAGATTTTTCACCATTTTCATTATTTTGAGCTCGGATTTTGGGGATTTCGAGAGAGATTTCAGAGTAATCACTGAGGTAAGTTCCTTGTGTCTATTTATCTTCAATAATGGTATTTCCTCACTGATGTTACACCTAGTTGGTGAGTGTTTGAGGTGAGATTTGGGAGATTAGGGCTTGGGAATTGGAGAGTAAATTTTGGGGTTTTGGAGGGGCAATTGAGGTCGGATTTTGATAAATTTGGTATGGTTAGACTCGTGAGTGAATGGGCTTTTGGGTTTTGTAACTTTCGTCGGGTTTCGAAATATGGGCCCGGGGGGGGGTGAACTGATTTCATATTTTGGACTATATTTTAGTAGTTTTCTTGTGGAATTGATCCTTTTACCCAATATTGATTATCTCGTACTGTTTGTGGCTAGATTCGGGGCATTTGGAGGCCGATTCGAAAGGCAAGGGCATTTCTGAGTAGGATTTCTGCGCGGTTGAGGTAAGTAACAGTCTTAAATCTGGTTTTGAGGGTATGAAACCCCAAGAATTTTTATGATGTGAATATTTGAAGGTGATGCACATGCTAGGTGACGGGCGTGTGAGCGTGCACCGCGAGGGATTGTGACTTAGTCCGTCCCGTGAGGCTGTAAAGTCGAATAGCCATTGTTATTACTTGTTTTTCCCTGTCTTTGAGCAATTGACAGCCTTTAATGTTACAAACCATGCTTAGGCCATATGATATCACTGTTGGGACCCGCAACGGTCGAATGCTTGTTGAATTGACTGCTAATTGTTGTCTTGTACTCAGTCACATTCTTACTTGTGTGTTATATCTCCGTTCTCTCTCATTTATTGTTGAAACTTGTTGTATTCTCTGTTTGGGCTAATTATTATGAAATT
>AWOL01S0044564.1:20882-45697 GCA_000715115.1 Nicotiana otophora | reverse complement strand
GGGTTGCACGCCGCAATATTATTAGATCGGGTTGCACGCCGCAACAATATTGGATCGGGCGTAGCAATATAGCGCTTGGGCTGAAGGAGCCCCTCCGGAGTGTGTACACCCCCCCAGTGAGCGCAGGTACCTATTGAGAGTGGGTATTGAGGGCTGAGAGTCGAGAGTTTGAGCTGATGAGATGAGTTGAGTGACTACTTCCTTGAGAGCCTATACTTGCTTTTATTTATTGTTGCACTTAGTTGATGTCCGGTGTTGTTGTGAAATTTCTGGAAGATTCATATATGTTTTACTTGGGCTCGAACTGATTTGACTTATACCACTGGATTTGAAAGCATGTTCACTCTTAACTGAAAACTTTTGATATGAACTGTATTTTTTTTATAGCTCGTCACTGCTTCTCAGTTCCTTATTTAATTTTGTTACTTACTGAGTTGGTTATACTCATACTACACCCTGCACTTCATGTGCAGATTCAGGTGTGTACGGTTCTGGTGGTCGCAGAGTTCACACGCGGACTGATTATCGGAGACTTACGAGGTTGCTGCCGGCGTCCGTAGTCCTTGTTTCTTCTTTCTTATTATCTTTTCTCTCTTGTATTGGCATTTGGCACAGACTGTAGTAGACTCTGTTTCGAGATTAGTTATTAGATGCTCATGACTTAGTGACACCCCGATGTCGGGCTATTTTTCTGCACTTATATTTTATTTGGGTTTAACCCTCATTTTTATGAAAAACTCCGTTTATTTCAAATGTCTTAAATCATTTATGTTAAATTCTGAAAGTGTTTTGGAAAGGTCGGCTTGCCTAGTATCACGATAGGAGCCATCACGACGGGTTAGGTTTTGGGTCATGACAGTTGGTATCAGAGCCTAGGTTCCATAGGTCTCACGACTTATAAGCAGGTTTAGTAGAGTCTTGCAGATCGGTACGGAGATGTCTGTACTTATCTTCGAGAGGCTGCAGAACCCTTAGGAAACTCCATATTCTTAAATTCTTGTCTTGCGAATCTATTGATTCTAGTAACTAAAAATCTGTTGACTCATTCTCTCACGGATGGTGAGGACTCGTACTACTGGGCAGGATGGACAGCCACCAGTACCACCAGCCAGGGCCGAGGTTGAGGTAGAGGCCGCGGTAGGGGTAGAGGTGCATCCCGCTGAGCAGCTGGGGCAGTACCTACAGATCCACCAGTTGCCTAGTTGTTGATGCACCAGCCCAGGCACCATCTGTGCCTATTGTGATTGCATGCCTTCAGGAGGCCTTAGCTCAGATTCTGACCGCGTGTACCTGAGCAGTCTCTGTTCCGGTCGGGGGAGGCGCTCAGACTCCCGCTGCCCGCACACCAGAGCAGGTGGTGCATGGATTCCAGACGCCGGGGGCACCACCAGCCCAGCTGGTTGCAGTTGCTCAGGACTATGTGGTTCCTGCTATGCCTGAGGATGAGCAGCATAGATTGGAGAGGTTTGGGAGACTCCAGCCGCCATCTTTCAGTGGTGCAGAGGGAGAGGATGCACTGGGTTTCTTGGACATGTGTCAAAGGATACTCCGTACAGCAGGTATTTTTGAGACCAGTGGGGTCTCGTTCACTACCTTTCAGTTCTCTGGGGCTATATTCAGTTGGTGGGAGGCTTACGAGAGGCGTGGGCCGGTCGGCGCAGCGCCCCTTACCTGGCAGCAACTCTCCGTTTTCTTTTTGGAGAAGTTCGTGCCTCAGTCCCGTAGAGAGGAGCTGCGCAGACAGTTTGAGCATCTTCATCAGAGTGATATGTCTGTGACACAGTATGAGATGCGATTCTCGGAGTTGGCCCATCATGCTATCTGGTTGGTTCCCACAAACAGGGAGAGGATCATGAGGTTTATAGATGGCCTCACTTATCAGCTGCGATTGTTTATGACCAGAGAGAGTGTCTGGTGCTACTTTTGATGAGATTGTCGACACTACTAGTTAGATTGAGATGGTTCGTAGTCAGGAGAGAGTTGAGAGGGAGGCCAAGAAGCCTCGTGGACAGGGAGGATTTAGCGGTGCTCCTTCTGGGGGTCAGTTCCAGCACGATAGAGGTCGTCCTTTTAGACATGCCCAGACGGCTCGTCCAGGTCACCGTGGTGCATCATCTGGCCATGGTTCTCACAGTTATCAGTAAGGCCATTCATATCTCGGTGCCCTCCCAGCCCAAAGTTCATCTCGTGCTCCATCGGGTCAGGGTTCGTTTATGCCAGGTCCTTCTGCCAGTTATCTCGGTGCTCGGGGCTCTTTTCAGTCCCCTGCACCAGCACTGGGGAGTTGTTATGAGTGTGGGGAGTTTGGTCACATGAGTAGAGAGTGTCCCCGTATAGTGGGAGGTCCAGCTCCGCAGAGGAGCCAGTCTATGTCATCAGCACCAGCCCCTCCACCACCCGCTCAGCCAGCCCGGGGTGGAGCCCAGTCAGCTAGGGGTCACCCGAGAGGGGGAGGCAGATTAGGGCGTGGCCATGCCCGTTTCTATGCCCTCCCTACCATACCAGATGCCATTGCTTCAGATGTTGTGATTACAGGTATTGTCTCAGTTTTCCACAGAGATGCCTCTGTATTATTTAACCCCGGCTCCGCTTATTCATATGTCTCCTCGTATTTTGCTCATTATTTGGATATGCCCCATGAGTCTTTAGTTTTATCTGTTTATGTATCTACTCTTGTGGGTGATACAATTATTGTGGATTGTGTATATTGGTCATGTGTGGTGACTATTGGGGGTCTGGAGACCAGAGTGGATCTTTTGCTGCTCAATATGGTAGATTTTGATGTGATATTGGGTATGGATTGATTGTCTCCATGTCATGCTGTTCTAGATTGCCACGCTAAAATTGTGACGTTGGCGATGCCGGGGTTGCCGAGGGTTGAGTGGAGCGGTTCTATAGACTATGTTCCCAGTAGGTGATTTCATATTTGAAGGCTCAGCGGATGGTTGAGAAGGGTTGTTTATCCTATTTGGCTTTTGTGAGGGATGTTAGTTCAGAGACTCCTGCCATTGATTCTGTTCCGGTGGTGCGTGATTTTCCAGATGTGTTTCATGTAGACCTGTCGGGCATGCCGCCTGACATGGATATTGACTTCGGTATTGATTTGGTGCCGGGCACTAAGCCCATTTCTATTCCACCATATCGTATGGCACCGACGGATTTGAAGGGGTTGAAGGGACAGCTTTAGGAACTCCTTAATAAGGGGTTTATCGGCCTAGCGTGTCACCTTGGGGTGCGCCGGTTCTATTTGTAAAGAAGAAAGATGGTTCTATGAGGATGTGCATTGACTACAGGCAGTTGAACAAGGTCACAGTCAAGAACAAGTATCTTTTTCCACGTATTTATGATCTATTTGACCAGCTTCAGGGGGCGAGGGTGTTCTCCAAGATTGATTTGAGGTCAAGGTATCACCAGCTGAAGATTCGGGATTCGAATATTCTTAAGACAGCTTTTAGGACCCGATATGGCCATTATGAGTTCCTTGTGATGTCTTTTGGGCTGACTAATGTCCCAGCAATGTTCATGCATTTGATGAACAGTTTGTTTCAGCCTTATTTGGACTCGTTCGTTATTGTATTCATTGGTAATATCCTGGTGTACTCTCGTAGCCAGGAAGAGCATGCCCAACATTTGAGGATTGTGTTACAGAGATTGAGGGATGAGAAGCTTTATGCAAAATTCTCCAAGCGTGACTTTTTGGCTCGGTTCAGTGGCGGTCTTGGGGCACGTGGTGTCCAGCGAGGGTATTCAGGTAGATCCGAAGAAGATAAAGGCGGTGCAGAGTTGGCCCATACCGTCCTCAGCCACAGAGATTAGGAGTTTTCTGGGTTTGGCGGGCTATTACCGGGTTTTTCATCTATTGCATCACCCTTGACCAAATTGACCCAAAAGGGTGCTTCATTCAGGTGGTCGGATGAGTGCGAGAAGGGCTTTCAGAAGCTCAAGACTTCTTTGACCACAGCTCCAGTTCTAGTTCTGCCATCAGCTTCTGGTTCCTACTCAGTGTATTGTAATGCCTCGCAGATTGGTATTGGGTGTGTTTTGATGCAAGAGGGTAGAGTAATTGCTTTTGCTTCACGCTAGTTGAAGACCCATGAGAAGAACTATCATGTCCATGATCTTGAGTTAGTAGCTATTGTTCACGCCCTGAAGCTTTGGCGGTACTATCTATACGGGGTTCATTATGAGATCTACACTGATCATCGGAGTTTGCAACATCTGTTAAAGCAGAAGGATCTTAACTTGCATCACCGTAGCTGGTTGGAGCTTCTCAAGGACTATGATATCACCATTCTGTACCATCTCGGGAAGGACAATGTAGTGGCTGATGTCTTGAGTCGTCGGGCGAAGAGTTTGGGGAGTTTACGTATCTTCCAGCAACAGAGAGACCCTTGGCATTGGATTTTCAGGCCTTAGCTAGCCAGCTTGTCAGATTGGATATTTCGGAGCTGAGTTGGGTATTGGCTTGTGTGGTCTCTAGGTCTTCTCTTTATGATCGTATCAGGGAGTGTCAGTATGATGAACCCTATCTGCTCGTCCTCCAGGATAGGGTTCGGTGAGGTGATGCTAGAGATGTGACTATTGGTGATGATGGCATGTTGAGGATGTAGGGCCGGATATGCGTGCCCAATGTGGATGGGCTTCGGGAGTTGATTCTTGAGGAGGCCCACAGCTCGCGGTATTCCATTCATCCGGGTGCCGCGAAGATGTACTAGGATTTGAGACAACACTATTGGTGGAGGAGGATGAAGAAGGATATAGTTGGGTTTGTGGGTCGGTATCTCAAATGTCAGCAGGTTAAGTATGAGCATCAGAGACCGGGTGGCTTGCTTCAAAGGTTAGAGATCCCATAGTGGAAGTAGGAACAGATCACCATAGATTTCGTAGTTGGGCTCCCACGGACTTCGAGGAAGTTTGATGCTATTTGGGTGATTGTGGATCGGCTGACCAAGTCCGCGCACTTCGTTCCAGTTGGTACTACTTAGCGGTTGGCTGAGATTTACATCCAAGAGATTGTTAGCCTTCATGGTGTCCTAGTTTCCATCATTTCAGATAGAGGCACACAGTTTACATCGCAGTTTTGGAGGGTCATGCAGCGAGAGTTGGGTACTCAGGTTGAGTTGAGCACAACCTTTCACCCTCACATGGATGGACAATCCGAGCACACTATCTAGATATTGGAGGACATGTTACGCTCTTGTGTCATTGATTTTGGGGGTTCATGGGACCAGTTTCTGCCGCTCGCGGAGTTTGCATATAACAACAGTTATCAGTCGAGCATTCAGATGGCTCCGTACGAGGCTTTATATAGGAGGCATTATAGATCTCCGGTGGGATGGTTTGAGCCGGGTGAGGCTAGGCTCTTGGGTACAGACTTGGTCCAGGACGCATTAGACAAGGTGAAATTGATTCAGGAGCGGCTTCGCACGGCACAGTCTAAGCAGAAGAGCTATGCTGACAGGAAGGTTTGTGATGTGTCTTTCATGGTCGGGGAGAAAGTTCTACTGAAGGTATCACCCATGAAGGATGTTATGAGGTTTGGGAAGAGGGGCAAGTTGAGCCCTCGGTTCATTGGGCCTTTTGAGGTACTTCAGAGGATCGGGGGTGGCTTACAAGCTTGCCTTGCCACCTAGCTTGTCGAGTGTGCATCCAGTATTTCATGTTTCTATGCTTCGAAAGTACATCGGTGATCCGTCCTATGTTTTGAATTACAACACGGTTCAGTTGGATGGTGATATGACTTATGATGTGGATCCGGTGGCCATTTTAGAGCGGCAGGTTCGGAAGTTGAGGTCAAAGGATATAGCTTCAGTGAAGGTGAAGTGGAGAGGTCAGCCTGTTGAGGAGGCCACTTGGGAGACCGAGCGGGAGATGCGGAGCAGATATACACACCTATTTGAGACTCCAGATATATTTTTAGACCCGTTCGAGGATGAACGTCTGTTTAAGAGGAGGAGGATGTAACGACCCAGCCAGTCATTTTGAGACTTATAGCCCCGTTTCCCCCATTTCTGCTTCTTTTATGCTTTACAGCTATATTATGTCTTACCGGGTTGGTTGGTTCGGGTCCGGAGTGGTTTTGGAGTGAATTGATATACTTAGTCTCTTAATTGGAAGCTTAAGTTGGAAAAGTTGACCGGATGTCGACTTGTGGGAAAATGACCTCGGACTTGAATTTTTATGGTTCTGCTAGCTCCGTTAGGTAATTTTGGACTTAGGAGTGCATCCAGAATATGATTTGGAGGTCCGTAGTAGAATTAGGCTTGAATTGGCGAAAGATGGAATTTTGGCAAGTTTTGGCCGGCAGCGAAAATTTTGATATCGGGGTCGGATTGGATTTCTGGAATTTGAAATAGGTTCGTGGTGTCATTTTTGACTTGTGTGTAAAATTTGAGGTACATCAGACGTGGTTTGGTAGGTTTCGGCGTAGTTTGTGAAATTTGGAAGTTTAGAAGTTCCTTAGGCTTGAATCCGGGTCTAATTGGTGTTTTAATGTTGTCTTGAGTGATTTGAAGGTTCGACTAAGTTTGCATGGGGTTATATGACTTATTGGTATGATTGGTTGAGGTCCCAGAGGCCTCGGGGTGATTTCGGGTGGTTAACGGCTTGATGGGAGTTAAAGAATTGCAGTTGAAGCTGCTGCTACTGGTGTAACCGCACCTGCGGAGTGGGAACCGCAGGTGCGAGCTCGCAGAAGCGAAGGAGGAGCTGCAGATACGGCTAAGGAGGATCTGGGCAGAGGACGCATGTGCGATGGCATTCCCGCACCTGCAATGGTCGCAGAAGTGGATTTAGGGCCGCAGGTGCGAGTTTGGACCGCAGGTGCCATGTATTTTCCGCACCCGCAAAGACCGCAGATGCAGTCACTGGATCGCATGAGCGGAGGCTGAGTTTAGGGATTTTTCCGCAGAAGCGGGGAGTTGCCTGCAGATGCAGAAATGGAGTCGCAGGTGCGATAAGTCTCGGCAGAACCTATAAATAGAACACTTCGAGATTTTTCACCATTTTCATCATTTTGAGCTCGAATTTTGGGGATTTCGAGAGAGATTTCGGAGTAATCACTGAGGTAAGTTCCTTGTGCCTATTTATCTTCAATAATGGTATTTCCCCACTATTTTTCCACCTAGTTGGTGAGTGTTTGAGGTGAGATTTGGGAGATTAGGGCTTGGGAATTGGAGAGTGAATTTTGTGGTTTTGGAGGGGAAATTGAGGTCGGATTTTGATAAATTTGGTATGGTTAGACTCGTGAGTGAATGGGCTTTTGGGTTTTGTGACTTTCGTCGGGTTTCGAAACATGGGCCCGGAGGGGGGGTTGAACTGATTTCATATTTTGGACTATATTTTAGTAGTTTTCTTGTGGAATTGATCCTTTTACCCAATATTGATTATCTCGTACTGTTTGTGGCTAGATTCGGGGCATTTGGAGGCCGATTCGAGAGGCAAGGGCATTTCTGAGTAGGATTTCTGCGCGGTTGAGGTAAGTAACAGTCTTAAATCTGGTTTTGAGGGTATGAAACCCCGAGAATTTTTATGATGTGAATATTTGAAGGTGATGCACATGCTAGGTGACGGGCGTGTGAGCGTGCACCGCGAGGGATTGTGACTTAGTCCGTCCCGTGAGGCTGTAAAGTCGAATAGCCATTGTTATTACTTGTTTTTCCCTGTCTTTGAGCAATTGACAGCCTTTAATGTTACAAACCATGCTTAGGCCATATGATATCACTGTTGGGACCCGCAACGGTCGAATGCTTGTTGAATTGACTGCTAATTGTTGTCTTGTACTCAGTCACATTCTTACTTGTGTGTTATATCTCCGTTCTCTCTCATTTATTGTTGAAACTTGTTGTATTCTCTGTTTGGGCTAATTATTATGAAATTCTGTGAGCCCGAGGGGTTGAAGAGGCTAGTGACTGAGATAGGGCCTGAGTGCCGAGCTGCGAGCTGTGAGGTATGTTGGATCGGGTTCCATGCCGCAACAATATTGGATCGGGTTGCACGCCGCATATATATATATATATATATATATATATATATATATTATTAGATCGGGTTGCACGCCGCAACAATATTGGATCGGGCGTAGCAATATAGCGCTTGGGCTGAAGGAGCCCCTCCGGAGTGTGTACACCCCCAGTGAGCGCAGGTACCTATTGAGAGTGGGTATTGAGGGCTGAGAGCCGAGAGTTTGAGCTGATGAGATGAGTTGAGTGACTACTGCCTTGAGAGCCTATACTTGCTTTTATTTATTGTTGCACTTAGTTGATGTCCGATGTTGTTGTGAAATTTCTGGAAGATTCATATATGTTTTACTTGGGCTCAAACTGATTTGACTTATACCACTGGATTTGAAAGCATGTTCACTCTTTACTGAAAACTTTTGATATGAACTGTATCTTTTATAGCTCGTCACTGCTTCTCAGTTCCTTATTTAATTTTGTTACTTACTGAGTTGGTTATACTCATACTATACCCTGCACTTCATGTGCAGATCCAGGTGTGTACGGTTCTGGTAGTCGCAGAGTTCATGCGCGGGCTGATTATCGGAGACTTACGAGGTAGCTGCCGGCGTCCGTAGTCCTTGTTTCTTCTTTCTTATTATCTTTTCTCTCTTGTATTGGTATTTGGCACAGACTGTAGTAGACTCTGTTTCAAGATTAGTTATTAGATGCTCATGACTTAGTGACACCCCGATGTCAGGCTATTTTTCTGCACTTATATTTTATTTGGGTTTTACCCTCGTTTTTATGAAAAACTCCGGTTATTTTAAATATCTTAAATCATTTATGTTAAGTTCTGAAAGTTTTTTGGAAAGGTCGGGTTGCCTAGTATCATGATATGAGCCATCACGACGGGTTAGGTTTTGGGTCGTGACAGTGCAGGATCTGACAGGTTCATTGATGATCACCTTGGCGCATAGACGCACCTGTTGAGGAGACTTCACGTGAGTTGCATTTCAGGCTACGCATCGCAGCCCACCGAGTCTCCATTGTACTATTTATTTTATTCTGTCGTATTACATTCGGGACAGGTGTTGTATTATTATTGTACTCCTTAGAAAATGCTCGTGCATTTGTGACACCGGGTTTTGAGAGTTCCTACGGGTTGTTTGTTATTGTAGTTGTGTAAATCTTATCACTTACTGTGTAAAAATCTATTTCATACGAGTTAATTAAGGCAAAGTTTTGATTTCAATTACTAAAACGTGTAAGTAAGTTAATAGATCATCGTTGGCTTGCCTGACGGCGGTGTTAGGCGCCATCACGATCTTTAGCGGATTTTGGGTCGTGACACTACATATGCAATATAATATTTTTGTACTTGGAGACATCCGTACTTGTTTGTCCCTACTAGCACGAAAGCACATTTGCAAACACTTTAAGTATTAACTCGAAACATGCTTTTAGAGAAAGTCCCTCAAGAAGAGTAAGTTTTAATCAACTTACATCTCTTTCCCTTTATTAACATTCACAAGCTTTCAATCCTCTTGCATCGTTTCAATGTTGATTAAAATGCTCAAACATCACCAACAAGTCGATATCTACAATCAGATATCCTAATTACATCAAAATATGACCTAAAATATTTATCAATAATCATTTATGGCTCATAATTTGGCTACAAGCCTCCAACAACTCAAATCGTCGAATAGAGTCACATGCTAGTCCATTCAACTTTATTCTTATATTTTAATACCCATTCGAAGTCATTAATAATACTACATCAATTGTTTAATGCCACCAAGTTATTATTCATCGTCTTCCATAATCAACACTTGCAAAATATACAATTCGGGTGATTACTTAGTTGATCACCTATAACTTTTGCTAACAAATAGTTACATAGGTTCATTGTATTCATCAATTTCATCGCTAAGATTACTATTCATTTTCTCTCTTATTTTCTCAAAAGTACTATTTATGTCATGAACTAAAGTTTTATAATTCAATATTTCAACCATTAAAACTTGTAACAAATGCTTCAAATACTTCTAATTACTCATAATAAACGAGATTGAAGCATTGAAATTACCGCTAGAAGATCAATCTTGACAAATCACAACTTTGGTGATTTTTGTGTTCTTGAGGATTTGATGATGAAATCTAGTATTTGGATGCAAGAATGATATTAGAATTCATGTATATTGAGTAAGAATCAACCCAAAATATCATTAACAACTTACCTTAGTTGGTTGGACTTGATTTGAGCTTAAAATCGCCACTTTACCTCAAGAACCCTAACCCCCAGTACTTAAAATACTCTCTTCCCCTGATTTTGTATTTATAGGCCCAGATTTCTGGGTTTTGGATGCGGCTCCAGATGCTTCGCATCCCCAGTTCACTCCTCTTCGAAGTTCGGATGAGGACTCGGTAATTTGATCATAACTTCTTGTAGGAATATCTAAATGACAAACGGTTTGAAGCGTTAGAAACTAGACTCGAAGACCTCTCATTTGATAGATTGTCCCCCATGTAGCTCCTTATATATATATATATATATATATATGTAGATATACTCATCCAAAGTTAGGTCTTGTGCGTACTCATTTGGAACTTTAGTCTATCATGTAATTTCCAACTTGACTTGGACTTAGGGCTATCCATAGACCTCACATCACTTATAATATGCATTGTACACTTATTATCATATCCAATTAATATCCATCATATTAATAGTCCTCGTTTTTACATAAAATAATATAATTAGCACACATCAACTTTCTTAATAGAGTTTAAGCACTTTAAAATTTTTCGGGGTGCTACACAATACCCCTATACGTAAGTTAAAATAATACTAAAAGTGAATTCTTCCCCATAAAAAACTTAGTTCGGAATGCATGAGATTCTGACAAAAAAATAAAGAAATACAAGGTATAATTAGAGAGCACATGAAATAAAAATGATATCAATTTGAATAAAAATCTTAAAAAGAAGAAGATAGAAGTATCATGTTTTGAAGGATTTATTATTCACTTTTAGTATTATTTTAACTTATATATATGAGTATTGGGTCAGGTGGCCTAGGTTGAGTTGGGTCATCCCTATTTTAAGCGAATTATTATTTACTAGACTAAAAAAAATAAAAAATACAAAATAAAAAAATACTACCGATCACTATGATTTTTGTGTGAGTTAATAAAAGTTGTATGATTTTTGTGTGAGAAAACATAATTATATGACTTTGGTGAAAAAACTTATAGTTATATGATTTTTGAGTGAGAAAATAAAGTTATATGACTTTGCTGAAAAAAAATTATAGTTATATGACCATTTGTGAAATTTACCATTTATAGTCTTTACATCGAAAGATGTTTAACTACAACTACATGAACAATGACAATTTATATATTCGCCCTTAAACGTAAAATTCAGAAACAATTTATATAACTGGCTCCAACATGCTTTAAATTCATGTCATACTAATTTTTTAAAAACTAGACAATTTTGATTTCAAATTTTCATTTTTAAGCAAACTAGATTAAGTGAATAAACATTATAAATTTATTCCTTTTTTCTCCCAATAAAGGAATTAGGTTATAAAACTAGCCGTTAGAATTCAGAACACCCTATTTGCGCAGCCCACCCTAACGTTCAAAAAAACTCTCTTTTCCCAAAATCTCTATATATATTCTTCACAAAATCCCTTTATATTCTCAATCAAAATCTCTCTCAACCCTTCTCTCTTCTTCTTCCCCTTCAGTTTCTAAAAAATAATCAAGAAGAAGAAGAAGAAAATACTCTTCAAAACAAAAAAAAATCCTCTCTTTTTTCTGTTAAAAAAAACATTCTTGAAATTAGAAAGCGTTAAAAATTTAGATGGCTACAATGAACAGTGGGAACAACAGCAATACTCCAGCAACTGCTCAAGTTATGCCTTCTCCTAAACAGACGTTGCCTACTGCAAAAACTGTTGATACCCAGTCTGTTCTTAAAAGGTATATATTTAAGAACTTATTGGATTAAAATTAATTTTATGCATCTGGATATGTTAGGGATGTGATATTTGTTGTTATGCGTTTAATTTCTTTATCTGCGGTTGGTTTTTGCAAAGTTTTGAATCCCCTGTGTAAATCGTTCAGTTTGATGTTCAAATTGTGCTATTTCTGCAAATAGTTAGGGTTTGATGATTTATGTATCCGGATATATTTGTGATGTGGTTCTCGTGTTTATGTATTGCATTTCTAATTTTCCTGATCTGGATTATNCCTTTTTAGTTCTTTTTTGTTGGAACTTTAGGCGGTTCTCGAAAAAAGATAGCGAAAAAAATTATCCCTAGAGTCGAGACTAAGAGGAATGTATAAACCAATGCTTCCATAGATTCAATCGTGGTTTACAATTATAGCTTTCATACCTGTTTGTTTCTTTTTATTTTCTTTTTTTTATCATCTTCCGGATAAAGAACGAACAAGAGTAAAAACGAAGTTGATTCAAATAAAGATTTCTCTGGTACCCTATGTCAATAAAAGTAAAAGAAAGATACCAAAGCAATGTTGTATCAGGCTGCCTGTCTTTTTGTAGTTGGATCTCCAAGTTTTTGGAATGCTCCAAATTCGACTTGAGCATCTAAATCTGGGTCAATACCAGCAAAAACATCTCTGAACAAGGTTCTAGCACCATGCCAAATGTGTCCGAAGAAGAAGAGCAAAGCAAACGAAGCATGCCCAAAAGTAAACCAACCCCTTGGACTGCTACGAAAAACACCATCGGATTTCAAAGTAGCACGATCTAATTCAAAAATTTCACCCAATTGAGCACGTCTAGCATATTTTTTCACAGTAGCAGGATCACTATAACTGACGCCGTTGAGTTCACCGCCGTAGAACTCAACAGTTACACCTACTTGTTCAACACTATAAGATGATTACTGATTTGATCCGTATGTGGATCAGTCATATCGATTTTTAAACTATCAGTCATATAGATTTTAAAATATATGTTATTTTCTTGAAATCACTATGCCTTGCTTGAGCCAAGGGTCTATCGGAAATAGTATTTCTACTTTTGCAAGGTAGGGGCAAGGCTTTGTATGCACTACCCTCCCCAAACCCCAGTTGTGGGACTACACTGGATTTGTTGTTGTTGTTGTTGTTGTCGTCGTTGTTATTTTCTTGAAATGTTTTTATTAGCGATTTATTGAAATGGTGGATTTTGGTAATATATACTTGTATGTTTGATGTGGTTTTTAGTGCTCATGTATTTTGGTCTCTTGATCTGAGGTTTTGGGGATGTTTTTGATCTGTATGGTGAATGATTGATTCAGTTAGTAGGTAAGTTAGCTAAGATTTTTAAGGGGTTTTACTCACAAGATATATTTTATAAGCTATGTTGCGCGGACTCTCCAAAATGTTGCTGCACCCATGTTGGATTCTCCAAAAATGCACGCACGCAGCGACATTTTCGGAGAGTCCGGGCAACATAGATTATAAGTGGTGTTTTTCCATTGATATTGAGTTACTGGTTTCTTCATATGAAGTTAGTAGTTTCTGAATACCATTTCTAGGGGAATAGCATGATATAGCCGAACCTAACTTGTTTGAGACTAAGGCATTGTTGTCATTATTGTCATTCTTGTGTTTGTAGGGAAAGAGTGGTGTTTCTAGTATTTGATTTTGGTACGTTACTGTTGCCTGAATGTATAAAAATTGATGTGTAAGATTGAGAAGAATTGATCTGTTTAGGCTATGAACTCATGACTCTCAGCTTATGTTGCACAAGTTGGGATATCAATATTCCTTGTTTCTCAAATTTTTTGCATACAATAGTTAAATTTTTGAGCACTTATATGTTTCAGTGTTTATATTTCATGTTATTCACTATTCTGATGAAGGTGTTTGTTGTTGTATATAATCAGATTGCAGTCTGAATTGATGGCTCTAATGGTGAGGAATCTAAGATATCTAATACTTTTCATTTTTACTTCTTTTTGAGAAATATCCTTTAACTTAAAGTTGTTTCAATTGATATTTTAGATGAGTGGTGATTCTGGGATATCTGCATTTCCTGAAGAAGACAACATATTTGTTTGGAAAGGGACAATAACTGGTAGCAAAGATACAGTTTTTGAAGGAACAGAATACAAGCTCTCTCTTTCATTTCCTGTTGATTACCCTTTCAAACCACCAAAGGTTAAATTTGAGACTGGTTGCTTTCATCCCAATGTTGATGTCTATGGCAACATCTGCTTAGACATTCTTCAGGTAACAGCTCGACGGTCTCATCCACAGCCAGACGCAGCCTTTGTTTAGTTGTTTCATCTGGACTTAGTGTTTTCGACACAAAACATAGATATACAATTGAGTTCTGATGTGTGGAAAACTATATTATTACAGGATAAGTGGTTATCTGCTTATGATGTGAGGACTATACTTATCTCAATTCAGAGTTTGCTTGGAGGTTTTTGCCTATGCAATTTTCTGACATTTTCCAATTTGATATTATCATCTTAAATATTCTCTAATATCTTTTCTTGATATCCTTTTCTGAATGTATCAGAGCCAAACATAAGCTCACCTCTAAACACTCAGGCTGCAGCTCTTTGGTGCAATCAAGAAGGTAAATCCTTAAACTTCTTGTAAGTTCAAATTATGAGTATAACTTAGCAACTGTTTTTTTAACAAGCCATTGCTTTTTTTTTTCTTTCTGCAGAATACAGAAAGATGGTTGAGAAGCTATACAAGCCTAGTGCATAGCTAGTTTACTAGTGCAGGATTCTATTTTTCTTCATATGGAGCAAACTTAGTTGGAACTGTTTCATTGCTATTTTTTTCTTGTTGATGTTGGATAATCCTCTCTTATGAGAAAGAGGAAACGCTGTACTTTTATGAGATATAGAGTATCATTTCAAATTTTATCTCTTCTTTCTCCAATTCCTTGGTGTGTTATCTAAATACTGAAATCATGTCAAAATGCTGAAAGTAAGCCAATATGGGGACAAGACAGTATTGTTAACAGATCTTGATAGGATATGTGCAAATTGCATTGTCTACCATGGCCCCCTTCTTCTATCTGATCAATGGACTAAGATTCTTTTGATCTTCTATAGCCGACTTTCGGACCATTCCATTCATCATCTTCTTTATCCCAACTTCTCCCTCGGTCACTGAGACGGTTTACTCAACACTCCATCTTGGAATCACATTGCCTCTTCATCTTGGAATCACATTGCTTAGTTTTGATTTAGGCATGTCTTTTGCGCCAAACCTCTGCCAACCGGAATTAGATTTGAAATGAATACAAGGACATGAGAACTCTCTCTCAATTCAGAACCCACAATGTCTAATTTTGGATCAACCACAGAGAAAGACACTACATATCCTAAATGCGGGCCTAAGCCCTGATTAACTGAAAGTGAAAGGTAGAGTATGCAGAAAATAAGTAGTGTCTTAACTATATACAAGAAATGGCGTGGTATAGCCACTCTTTTAAGTGGTATTTACTTTTTAGCCAGTATTTTTAATGTTGAGCAAATATAGCCACTACTCTATTAAAATCGATACAAAAAATCATTTTTACCACCTTTTACACATCATTCATGAAGGACACTATGTCCTTAATATACACATCATTCATGAAGTTAAGGACACCATGTCCTTAACATTTACAATGCACACATGAAGTTAAGGACACCATGTCCTTAACATTTATACTGCACATATGAAGTTAAGGACATGATGTCCTAAAGTTTCATGAGTGTTGTGTGTTTATCAAGGACAAACCATGTCTTAATATTTTACACATAGCATGAAGTTAAGAACAGCATGTACTTAATATTTTACACATCACTCATGAAGTTAAGGACACCATGTTTACAATACTTATAAAGTTAAGGACACTATGTTATTAACATCTACAATGCACACATGAAGTTAAGGACACCATGTCCTTAACATCTACAATGCACACATGAAGTTAAGGACACCATGTCCTTAACATCTACAATGCACACATGAAGTTAAGGACACCATGTCCTTAACATTTATATTGCACATATGAAGTTAAGGACATGATATCCTAAAGTTTCATGAGTGTTGTGTAAATATCAAGGACAAACCATGTCTTAATATTTTACACATCCTTCATGAAGTTAAGAACACCATGTCCTTAATATTTTACACATCACTCAATATTTACATTGCACACATGAAGTTAAGGACACCACGTCCTTAACATTTACACTGCACAAATGAAGTTAAGGACATGATGTCCTAAAGTTTAACAACAGAAGGTGCAAATACAGGACACTTTGTCTTAATATTTACACAATACTCATGAAGTTAAGGACACCATGTCCTTAATATTTACACAGCACACATGTCTAGCACAGGGGTATTTTTGTCCGGACGGGTAAAAATCTATTAAGCACTAGCTAAAGAGTAATTACATTTAAAACAGTGGCTAAAAAGTAAGACATCTCTAATTAGTGGCTATCTGTGCACTTCCCCCCTTAACTTATCTGTTCATTTTCAAACCCGCTCCTCTACAATTTTTGGCCTCATATTCTGGGTGTGCCATGGGAGAATATTTCAAGATAATGGAAGCATTAATAACAGGCGGTAGCTTGTTATTAATAACAGACTAACAGGCGGTAGCATATCGACAAATGTTATTATTGTTACACCGATCAGGTCGTGAAAATCACCTAGATAATCCTTTTTTCCATAGTCTTGAGGCTATTTACAACTAGCCAATTAAGAAATCTCAAATGTACTAGCACTGCATCTTTGATGCGGTCATCGATTTTGCCGAGAGGTCACAATTGCCACGAGCAAGACGAGGCTTTTTGTGAGCGACATCCACATTGAGAATTCATATATCCATATTGTCTCAAGGCATTCACTATTGGAACAAGCTTAAATTGAGCGACATCCAAATTGAGAATTGATATAGCCAACCCAACTTACTTGAAATTGATGCGTAACAGTAATAAACAAAATAATAGGTACAGGGATGGTTATTCATATGCCAACTGCTATGGAGGAATCTGCCCATAATTGTAGCTTCGTCCAACTTTGGTCAAACCAAGTGAATATAGGAATAATAATAATCCTTATAATTAGATTGCATTAGTACTATTTCATAGTTCCACAGGTACAAAGCCAAAATTTGACAAGATTATTACTTTGATTAATACGGTAAAGCCAGCAAAATGCTAAAACCGTGTTAATTATTACCAGAAGTTCAAGCTAAAAACATGATAACTCTTTAACAGACGGTTCCAACAAGACTTGAAAAGACCTCTGCATTATAATTCTAACATATTACACTACAAACCTGGCCTAATACATCGATCGTTGAATGCATAAATCTCCTCAAGGGTTCTCTAAGGAGTTGAAAAACTAAACATGGCAGATCTAAAGCACCCAACAGAATTCTCTTCGATCTCGGTGATTTAACCCAAAAGATAATATGATGTTTGAGTAGAATTAATTCTTAGAGGTAAGCTGCCTCAAGTTATACTTGGACAATTCCTTGTACTTTTCAACAACTCCAAGCAAGCACACAGTCTGCAAAATACGAAGAAAACAACGATCAGACAAGCCATTTTTCTTTAACATTTGAACCAGAAGTAATGGACATCAATGGTGTAAAGAACTAACTATTAGGAGTAGCTTTTTCTCTAATGATATATATCCAATTATCTCCTATCAAAGATTCTTGATACTATTCAATCTCAACATCATTGAATTTAAACCTTGCGAATAGGTTCCGTAGGTGCATCAGGATAGATGAACAGATTAAACACCTAATTAATGATATATAATGCTTTTGCTGGGATGTAAATTATGGTCTTCTTTCCATCTGAATGGCTATAGTAATGCCTTAAGCAAAAGAGGCTTCATCGACGACGCCATTACAGGGTAGGAAGATGACTAGTATGCCTTCAACACACTGCCCCAAGTCATGGACTATACGGACCTACGAAGAGAATATAATCTAGCTTTCTGGCACAACATTCGTTTGCACATAGTAAAGCTAAACTCTCTTGGGGGATTACTGGGAGTATTAGACACTCCTTTGACAGTTTCTTCTTCCTTGGTGTTAGCTGACTAGTAGAGTATCTAATGCTGAATGCTTTGCATATATCAACGAAAAGAGAAAATAGAAGTAGTACAGCCAGGGCCAAAAGAACAGAGTTGTTTGTATGGTAGAGAAATGCAAAAGAACTATAGAACACATATAAGCAAAGATGTGTACCTTGACTATTTGAACCACTATGTTTATCTCAGGATTGCTAAGATCAACTTTGTGAGGTGAAGGAACAGATTTAGCCACTGTATCAATGATTTTCATCTTATTGATTCCAGTATTTGCTCGAGCTTCATAAAGGACTGCAAACTGTGAGGGAAAATTGATTAGGCTAGAGACTTGATTCACTCTTCCAAAAATATGAGTTGACTGCAACATAAATGCAGTTCACAAAACATAATTTCATCCTATTTTCACATCTCTGACACTTGAGTCAAGAAAAGTTACAGATAATTATATTTCATAAAAATACATTGAAACCAAAGCATGTCCAAAGAGAAGTGGATATCATGTAGCTAAAAGATTCTGGATCAATTAAGTGCAAGGCCTCTTGCAAATGCGGAATACATCCACAAAAGTGACTGTTTGTTAAGTTTCAATATCATTTCTAGGTATACATTCCAACATTAGAAGAGTTACGATGACATGCCAAGAGAAGAGGCTTCATAGTGAAAACAATGGCCTAGGAAGTATGAATATGACCTTTTTTGGAGTGTCAGTTTCAGCAGGTAAGTACTGTTCAACAAGAGGCTTTATTGCTCTTCCAATTTCCTCCTCTGATGCATAACATGTTACTTCAATTGGTAACACTCTCAATATGAACCTGTTGAAGGCTATGACATTCTTGAGCAAGAGATATTAAACAAAGTAACCTGCCTCACATAAAGTGAACATATTTATAGAGCTGTCTAGGAATAAATTTTAGCAGATAAAAGAACCTTGATACGTGTCTCTTCGTCGAGGCAAGAGAGGACATCATATGTTGAATGATTTCCTTAGGGTTGGGATCTCCATCTTTCTTGCGCATTTGAACAAAAATAACACCATTGCAACCTGAGTCGAGGTAGTTAAAACGCCTCTGTTTTCAGAAAGAAAGCAATGTATTACGAAAATATTTCCAGAAACAAGTAAGAAGAACTACATTGAACCAAACAATTTGTTAACCGGTTCACAAAGTTATCCGCTAGAGTTGGTGCTTTTTGATTAACTCAAATGAGAAGCAACAGACAAAATCATGACAGAGATTATCTTTCTTTTTTCTTTTTTGAAAAGGTAAATAAAAGTGGTGTACCAAGACAGTGCACATTTGTACAAAAGTTAAACGTACAAGAGTATTCAGACAGAGAGTATCTTATACCAGTATATAGACCTATGTCAACCACACATTCAAAGGGGAGGAAAACAATCTCACCCTTTCAGTGTGAGATTATAAAGACATTTCGTTGCATTGTGCTCAAACAGAAATGGCCATAACAAACATCTATCATGGATGAGCAGGAGACATGCAACATAGATACTTGTTCACACATAAAGAATGCCACGAGTAATATACTTACCTAACACAGGAACTAAAGTATTAGCTTACTTGAAAAAATCAGAAATAATTACATCTAGTTACCTTACTTTTGTCTCCCAACTCAGCAAGCTCAGCTTCAATTAGTTTATCAACAGATTTCTCCTCTGTCTTACCAACAACAATATTTCCAGCTTTTGGTGCTTCTCTTTCCACACATTGTTTCTTTGAGGGTGGCTCCCCCACTTCACTATCTTTCTGTTTATGAGTTGTCTCTAGCTCCTCTTTCTTATCAGCATTTCCTTGTATTTGCTCATCGGCAGAGATGTTGTCCTTGTTTTCAGGCCCTGATCCACCATTTTTCAAGCTGCCTATTTCTTCATCAGTTTTCTCCTGATTCTGCTCAATTTTTGAAGTTTCCTCCTTGGTCTGGTTCTCATCATTTCCTTTGTCTTCATCACCTTCACCACCATCATCATCATCACTACTAGATGAATCAGAATATGTGAAAACAATCTTTTTGTTTTTAGGTTCTTCTGATAATTCTCCATGTCCTAAACTTGAACCCGTCCCCTGTACCAGCTCATCGTAAAACTGCACAAAAGGGAAAAAATTCATGGGTCGCGCCTACGACAACCTACATAAACCAAACAAAGAAAGAAGGCGGCGGATGCTTTCTATTGTTTGTCCTTCTCCACGAATCAAGATATGAGGCAAGCTTCGAATCTGAACAAAGGCTCCAAAAGTCATACTGGAGGCCAAAGATATTTTGAAACAAATTCTTTTACAGTTTTTAATTTTCAAATAACAAGTATCCCTTTTTGACATTCTTTAGATAACAGGAAAAATATCTACTACTTGGAAATAGGTTTGTCTTGTTATTAAGCAGGTTTTGAACCTATTGCTTTTCGAGGAGTTTTTTGACCTTATCATAGATTCATAACCAGTAAAAATAAACGGAACTTTTAATATTATTATTATTATCATTACTATTATTTATATATATTTAACTTATTTTTCACTTTTTATTTTTATTTGGTATAATAATGACATGAGTTGAGCTTAAAATATAGAAACAGGGCCAGGGTGGTGGATTCATATAGTCGACCAGATATTTTTTGGAATTGAGGCGTAGTAAGTATTGTTAGATAACAGGTAAAGCATAAGGATCAGAAGTCTCATGAAAAAAAAAATCTAGTTCACAAGTGCGCTTTCTAAACTCTTCACAGACTACCTTATGAGCTTGTCCTTTCTGGTGTTCGACATTAGAATTTGTCTTACTAACAGACATTGAACCCTTGCAACATACTGAAGTCCAAAATAAAAGAAGTAACCATCGTTACACAATAACTAACTTTTTCCGTTCTTTCTCAGTCTAGCTTCATAGTTAGAACTAAAAGAAATATTTGCAGAGAGTAATTTCTAATCGGACGTACGAACGACCAAATGTCTGGATCAATGCAGTTACTTGTACTTTGTCAATAAAGGAGGTAAGTGTGGTGTTCATTCAAAGAAAATAACAACTTCTAATATTCTACTGACGTTTCGAAAATATCAAAACTTCATTTCTTTAAAAAAAATATAAATTACTATGTCTCAATTATATGCAAAAATTAGTAAAATTAACCCTCATAAGCAAAACAAAAAAAGAAAGTTTAGCTAGCCAGAATGCAGAAATGAATATCTTCACACACATAAACAGTAACTTGAAGATAATTATAAAAGATAGAAACTTTTTGGAATTTTGAAACATACAGAGTCAATAACATTAACAGCTTCTTGAGAGGCTTGTCTTTCTCTTCCACCATCACATGTTATATAAAACCCTTGTACTCCTGGCCTTAAAGGGTATCCACCTTTCTTCACTGCTTTCTATTTTATGCACAAAAACCCATAATTAATCACCAATTTAAAAATAAAAAAAATAAAAAAAACACTTAGCTCCCGCGCATAAGGTGAGGAGGAGGGCCGTACCCACAAGGGTCTATTGTACGCAGCGCTACAACTCATAATTAATCACCAATTAACCTTTTAAAAAAATTACAGCACTGTAATACGTATATATATATATATATATATATATATACACATGTGTTTTACATCTATAAAGATAGAAAAAGACAAGGAGTATAAAGGGGTTACATTGTTGGGACGATAACGTTGCTTGTTCTTTGTTTTGTTGGTAGCTTTTGGCTTTGATTTGTTGTCTGTAGCCATTGAAGAGAAGGAGAGAGTTAAAACAGTGACTGCAGGAGAAAGAGAGTGACTTTTGAGAAAAATATCATACGAGGTTTTAAGAATTTTATTTAGAGATGAAATGGGCCTAAGCCCATCAAAAGATAAAGGCCCAATTAATGTTTTGAACTCAACATTAGCTCAAACTAAGCCCATCAAAAGATAAAAGCCCAATTAATGTTTTGAACATAAGTTAGCCCAAAGGTAGACCACTTGGCATATTGGCTTCTCTCTCACTTTGTCTTTTTTTTTTTGTCCTGACCAATGGTGATGACCCCAACCTAGCTTGAAATTGAGGTATAGTTATCGATAAAATGATCGTGTCTAGATTAAGTTGTGCGCACGTTGATTGTGACATTGGTTACCTAATAAAAGAGATTAGCATTTTGATCGATCGATTGATTGGATCGAAGTATGAAGGGGTTGATTAAAGTTTGAGATTAGCCCAAGACTAAGGTCGAGCAACTAGCTTCTACAAGATTGGACGTCTATCTATCTCACCAAGCTCCGTTACTCCTATAAAGGCCGGTAGAAGGAATGCTGCTCATCTTTCTTACGGCTCGGTACTGTATCGGTATCGATACCGGCAGGGCGAATGTAGAATTGACAATATGAGTTTGAGAGTAGCTTTGTATATATCATAAAAATTGGTTTAGTATGTATAATTATTAATTTAGAACCCAATAATTTAAAAAGGTTAGAATCCAGAACTCATAAACTTCAAGATCCTGAATCCGCCTCTAGATACATGGTCTTACCTTTCTTTTTTACGTCTCTCATGATCTAATTTAAGCTTGCTGTGACAATTTAAGGAAAAGAAGAAAAGTGAAGGTTTAGGCAAAATATTTTCCTTTTATTTCCTATTTCTATTTTAGATTTTTGTTGTTAATTTTGCTTCTATGCAATTTGGAAGAAAAATTTAATTCATTTAATTATTTTTAACGATAGCGAAAACATGGGCATAAAATATACCGTGCTTATTTCTTTTCCCTTCTTTCCACAAGTTTATTCAGTAATCATTATACAGATGGTAATTACTTCCGATTAGATCAATATGCTTCCTTCAATGAAAGGGCGACTTTACAGGCCTGTCAGTAATTTCACAAATATACTTTGGGTGAAATTCAAAAATAACCAGATTTACAAGTGATAATTGAAAAATAGCCACAGTTTCAAAAGTAATCAAAATTTATTCATTTTTCATGTAAAGATAAATTGAACGAAAACATTGTTTAAAATCCTGAAAATGTTCCAGCATAATATACTGAAATTCAAATTTTTTACATGTGAACTTCTAGCATAATATATTGGAGTTCCAGTATATTATGCTTGAAATCCAGTATTTTATGATGGAGTTCTAGTATAATTTATACTGTAACTCCAGCATAATATACTGATCCAGCATAATATGTTGAAAGTTCATACACAGGTGCTCCAATCTCCAGTATATTATGCTGAAACTTTCCATGTGTTGAAGTTTCAGCATAATGTGCTGGATTCCAGCATAATATGTTGGAAGTTCATACACAGGTGCACCAATCTCCAGTATATTATGCTGGAACTTTCAGCGTTGCAGCAAAATAATTGCTATTTTTCAATGACTTTGCAAACGCCGACTATTTTTCAATTACCAGTCTGAAAACCGACTAATTCGTGCTATTTTTACGGGTTAATCACTTTTAACCCGCGCCACAAACCATTTACATTTGGTAGCCCAAAAACGTGTATATATATATTTATAATTTTTATTTTATTTTTTGAGCAACTATACAGTGTCATTTTCCCAATATTATTTCGTTAACTAGAAAAGTTACTTTTACTCTTGCTTAATTGTTATTATGTATCACCCCTTTTAAATTACTTGGTGCCAAATAGACAACTGCGACGACGACAACGACAACAACTACCTTGTGAAGATAGAGAAGTAGTTCCCGATAGACACTCCGCTCAAGGAACAGTGACAAGGAAGCAACCAACCATACAACAACAAGAAAAGAAAGAAAACAAGACAACTGCGATATATTCTCGTTTTTTAGGATAGTTAGGAAAATCAAAACATAATGTGAAATTCCAAATAAAGTATATTTCTAATGAATCAATTAGCTTGTAAAATACAAGAGTACAAATAGTTATTCATTCAAAACCATCGCATTGTTTTTGGAAAAAACAGCTTCTTTCTCATCTGTATCCGAGTGTTTTGAATGCCCTACAATATGATAAAGACAATAGGTCAAAAAGAGGTTCGAAATAAAACCAGAGGAGATATGTAACAAAGCGGAGATGTATGGCAGCTTGGTTGTTGCTATTTCGACTTCCATATCGATGTCAAAACTAGTTAAGTAGAGCTAATCACAAAATTTTAACTAATAGATCATTCTCCGAACAAGTGCCAAGCGATTCAAGATTGTTCCATCGTATGCTGAAACGAGAATATAACATGTGACAGAGATCTTGGACAGTCTCATGGTGAAGAAACAAGTGGGTGGGTGGCTGAACGACGATTCTGATTTCCTAAAATGGAAGCAGAAGTTTGCCAGTCTTCTATCTCTCACTAGAGAATGTATAGGTTAAGTTGGATTCAAGTGATTCTATTCAAACCATGAACTCAGGGAGGACCACCTGTTTCAAATTTGTTTTTCAAGGAACATCCTCACTATGCTAAATGTTACCAGATAGAACGAGAAAGAGGACTTACCAGAGACAAGTCCATTGGTAGATGTCCGAGTAGGTTCGTCTGTCCTACTACCGTTGCAATGCTACTTACAAAGCCATCTCCCAGTAGGTCTTGCTGACAAGCTACATTTCTCAGTGATTGTAGTTGTAGTTGCTTCTAAACCTAAAAATTCAGGGATGAGAATTACCAGAGGGCCTGAGGTGATTTGATGCCCTTGTCCTCGTTTGAGCAAATAACTGATATAGAGTGTCTTCGTCTGGTGCCAATGCAACTCGGTTTTCAGCCAAAATACAACAGACAGTATCATTTAAAGGCAAATGTCCCAGCCAACAACTTGACCAGTATTCAGTTCTTAAGAACAAGATATTCT
>AWOL01S0044564.1:0-17451 GCA_000715115.1 Nicotiana otophora | reverse complement strand
CCCCCCCCGCCCAAGCAGAGATTTTACTTTTGTCAAACAAATATACACGCTAGAAGCAGCTTTAAAGCACGACAGTATCACCCTGGGGTTCCATAGTTATTCTTTTGCTTCAGATATTATGATGGTGTCGTCCCCAAATTAAGAAGAGTGAGTTGCATTGCATTGCCCTTTCGTGTGTAAAACATTTGAACCAGCCAATGCCAGCAACTTTTAAAGTTCTCTATGACCCTCCATGAGCAGGATTAATAGAAGAGGTGATAGAGAATTGCCTTCACGAACCGTATCAAAGTTGTAAAGAACTCTATGGAGTTCCATCAACAAGATAAAACCTTGAAGTGCCTACGGAAACAACATGCAGTCCATTACTTCTGAACCCCAAGCTTGGCATAACATCAATCAGAGAAGCTCCAGTAGCATGATACACCATATCTGGTCTCAATTCATTAGCTAGGATGATATTATGAATCACTTCCCTTAACCTGATAGCAAAGATTAAGGGAATGATATTGTAGACTCACAGCACACTGAGCTAATAGGGCACAAAGTCATTAATATCCTTAGCCCACTCTTACTAGGAAAAAAAATATCATTTACGCTGCTTTGAAGCTTGTCATTCTTCAAAGCCAACAAGCTGACGAAAAGGAATGTCAAACATTACAGACCAGGAGCCCCGTCTTCTCATTTCTCAAGTACATCATCCTCTCATCAAGCCAACTGTGTCATCCTGATCCAATTAGAGAACTATCAATTGCAGGTGGACAACTGTTTGTTTAGTATAAGTTAATGTATAGCTGCATAATTCCAGTTCTGATATCCGCATCTTCATTCAGAATCCGCTAATAGGCTTTTAGTGATGGAACTATCTCTCCTGGGTACAATATTTTGTGGAAAGATGTGTTTCACTCCAGTTAGGCTTAGCCAAAGAACTCTTGCCTTCTGCTGACGAGAGGCAAGAATAAAACCAAGGCGAGAGACAGAAAGAGAGAGGGAAAAGAAAGAGATAATTATAAAGCTGATAGCACGTGAAAGGGTAAAGGATCACATCCGAGACAGTCAAAGGCTTCCAGTTAGCACAGTTAGAGATGGACAACCCTTCATTATGTTTGATATTGACAAATTACACCAGACAGGCTTTCTCAAACATGATTTCTTTTCTACAACGCACAAAAGGAACCAAAAATAAAGATTCTAATCCAAGTGAAGTAGGAAAGAGATGAGGACGTACCACTCGTTAGCAAAATTTAATGACAATACCAAGCATAAAAGCTCATACCACGAGGCACCGCAAGACTTTTCATCAAACTGCAAAGCTAGAGAACCCAAGAAACGTAAAACAATCAGGTAAATATTCAGAACAGAATGATGCACTGATTTCCAAAGCCACAAGTAAACAAGGCAAACTGTAAGCAGCACTAGATCAGAGTGCAGTTGAAATGTCCAACCATAAGACATCCATTTGAAGTTCATTGTTTCGATGTATATTTATGATCTAGTTTGCTTTGCACACAACAGAACTTATCATTGAACTAACCCAGAAGAAAAGAAAAAATGAGATATTAGTGAATAGGATTCCGCATAAGGCAGCCATAACTCACAACTAAAGCAAAAGCAATCGTTCAAACACTAAAAAGATGGTTGGAGTTCTAAAAGCTGGGTTGGGGAAATGAAGTACTTAGTTGGTTCATCCTATTATAATTATACTGAGAGACAAACTAGTCTCTCAACATGTACACCAGACATCAAAAGCTCTCAACGACTAACTTTAAAAACACAAAGATGACAGACAAGCAGTTTCAGAAAATAAAGCGCCCTTTAACTCCTTGCAGATGTTTATATCCGCCTAAAAGAATCAGCATTTCCTGCATTTGCAATAACGTCCGTTTCATGCCGGACAATTCGTTCGCCAGATGAAGTACACTCCACCTGAGCAATGCAAGAAGTTTGAGACTTTTGAAATGGAGGTTGAAAACCAATCAAAATACCATACAGATAAGGTCACTGAAAATCACTGAAGATTTATCAATTCATATGATTAAATTATGATTGGTAACATGAACCCATGGTGCAAATTCCCTTTCCTACTGATTCTCATTAAGTGATTATGAAGACTGAAGACCTGTAGTTGAATCCATCTCTGAAGGAGAGTTCGCCATATAGGGACTTACCTGTAAAACAGAAAAGTACAGTGATAAAACTGCATGACTAATAATTTCATTACTTAAACCAAGGGGTTGGGTACACCTCAAAATAATCCAGGTCTTGAATCAACATCTAGTGCCTGGATAGCATGTCATTCCCAGAAGTCGAAAGCGGAACCAGAGAAATCTGAGAAGCTTCTTAACATGATCTAAACTAAAGGAAAAAAGTGTCTGGACAAAAGTCTAACCATCACCAAGCACTTAATCTTAGTATTGGCACCATCCATTTGCCACCTCTAAAAATAATGCATTAACCAATTTGTGTCCACTAAAATCAAAGAATGCATTGGAAGGGAAAGAAACACGCCTCAAGTCATCTCTTTGTTTACTCCAATGATGACTGAAGTATCAAAATATTGCTTTATAAATGAACATCCCAATAACATAAAAAGATTCACAAATGAGCTAATGTCCGTAACACTACGGACGGTAACTGTATGAGTCGAAGTATATTCTACACCTCTAACCTAATTTTTTCCCTTCAACACCTACAAATTAATCTGAAACTAAAATTTTCTCTGAGGACAATTCAGGTCCGTCAACAACAGCTCTATCTACCACAGATTAGGGAGTGACTGTTGCTTTGCCATTCCTCTGTTGGTCATGTTAATGAAGGTAATCCTGTTTCTGTTAGATCCTCTGCAGACTTGGAAGATGTACATCCTGTCACAAGCGTTGTATTCTCTTCAAGTCTTTCCCCAGATCCAACTGACACATCCTTCACCTCTATCGCGGGATCATTCAGTAAAGAGCTGTCATCAGATGACAACAACTCATTTGATGGTCTCTGATCCTCCTCCTCCTTGATACACTTAACATTATCATTCAATAAGCCCGGTTCATCTGGAAGTACAATATCCATCTTGCTACAGCTATCAATAGCTTCTCCCTGCTCTGAACTAATAATAGGCAAACTTCCATTCTCCGCACGGCATGAATCAGGAAGAGCCCCTCGCGGATGCTTTTCATCACTATCCCCAGTAAAACAAGATCCTGATTCATCATTCAAGTGAGATTTCTGTTCTAGTGGTCCCTTACTTGAGCAGGGCTCAATGTTACATGTTTCATTTGCAGATTCACGCTTATTACTCTCCAAAGGAACCTGCTTACCCTTGCTACCCACTGTATGCATATGAGCACAAAAAGGAGGGGACCTTTGCCGACATTTGTGGCACTTGAATCCAATTAGCTTAGTAATTCTTTCAGCTGTAAGATCGAAAGCATCTCCATGAAACCAGTCTGCAGGATGGAGTAATCAGACAGGAAAATAAGGTAAGGCACGAGATATAAGGAGAAAAAAGAAGAAAAATCTGGAAAATATATAAACATCTCAACACCCAATAATCAGATTCATAAAGTGCAATTTAGATATAGGAGTTTCCTTTATTAAAAGACCCATTAAAATATCATTTTTCAAGCAACCTTTGTAGCACAAATTAAACAGTGTAACTCGAGAAATAGAAAGGGAGCTCAAACAAAAATGGATTGAACAGCAACCGCTATTGATAGCTTGTCTTCTGCAACGCTACCTCTTAAATCTCCTGTCGCGATCATATTCCAGTTCAAATTTTTATAATATAAGATTCACACTATCACTTTTATATAAACTGAAAGTATTCACACTATCACTTATCACCTATAGTTTAACAATTACAAACTGAAACAGCAGACTTAGAGGAGACCAGACCCAAGAGCGATAATGTTATACTAGACAATGTCACATCATTTGTTAAACATGATGGACAACTGAAAATAAATGAATGCATTTCCGCAGGAAAACAATTAGATATACAAGATATAAAACCAACTCAAGATATATGGTAGACAGCCACCAACAAGATAACCAAAGGGATCGTCGACATAGATACAACACTGTATAAAACCCTTACCTCCACAAACTTCACATGCAATGTAATTTGAAGTAGGTGTATATTCTAGTTCACCACAAAGACTGCACTTCGGCTGATCCGCTGTAGCAGCCAACTCTCCAGAAAGAACAAGACGCTTTTTACTCCTGAAGAGTGTCACTCGTTCATCATTTGGCTTTTGTGAGAGCAATAGACCATTTAGCCAGTATATCCGGCATAATTGCATTCTCTTCTTCTGCCAAGCAACTTCTGCTGGTTTCTTTTTCTCCGATATGTCAACTTTTGCTTTTTTCTTAGGTCTACCCCTTCCAGCTTTTGTTTGTTTCCCTCTTTTGTGTACTATTTTTTTGTTTTGCACAGCTACAAATTTAGCTGTCCTAGCAGAACGCCTGAGGGGTATAGCAACAGGCTCTTTTTTACTACTCTGTGATTTTACTGGCTGTTTATTTTTGGTGCCTCTGGATTTAACTATTGAGCTCAGTGGCCTCAAGGCTTTCGATACTTTCTTACTCTTTTGCAACTCTATCCTCCCCCTCTTGATATTCTTTCTCCCATTATTATCCATAGCCGCACACTTGTGGCATGTATATTTAAACTCAGCAGCGGCAAATCCAGTTGACTTTCTAACATGTCGTTTATGGAAGAAATCTGAAGAAAATGACAAAATATCAGATTAATTGCACAAAATGCAGAGAAAAGTTAAGGGAGATGTGGAAGTGAAGACGAAAGTACACTGAACTGATGACCAAATTAACTTTGAAGTATTTGAATCAACACATGTAAAAGTAAACAAACAAAATCCACATGGAACTGAATGAAAAAAAGAACAATGGAACTGATACAGGAAACTCGAGGGAGAAAAAAGTCTCAGCACCAAACAGAAAAGGTACTGAAGCCTCGACACTAAATAAAAGGAGGACCTTTTGCCTAAATCAAACAAACAATAGATCTTTGTGTTACTCCAACTTATTAGTATTGAATTATGTGACCATCTCATCAAGCAATTTAATAGCTTTAACTATTAGAGGAGGAATACTTGTCTTAAGCATGGCCATCACATGTGGGCTGATAATTCAACTATCACGGAAATTCTATGATCATTGATGATGGTGAGACTAGAGACCAATGACTTACTAGAAACGAAGGACTTTCACAAGCCCCAATACCTATTGAATTATGTTATTTTCTCATCTGATAGTGGGTTGCTCTGATGGTAAGCACCCTCCACTTCCAACCAAGAGGTTGTGAGTTCGAGTCACCCCAAGAGCAAGGTGGGGAATTCTTGGAGGGAAGGATGCCGGGGGTCTATTGGAAACAGCCTCTCTACCCCAGGGTAGGGGTAAGGTCTGCGTATACACTACCCTCCCCAGACCCCACTAGTGGGATTATACTGGGTTGTTGTTGTTGTTGTTATTGTTGTCGTCGTCTCATCTGATAGTGTAAGTTATTTGAGATGGAAAACTATTTTTTTATTTGTATTTGTCGTCAGTACTATGCAATTACATCAAGATGTTATCGGCAAAACTAAGAACAGAGACTAAAATAACAACATCCCAATTAGTAATAAATCAAAATCTGAAGTGCCAAAGAAATAGCAGACAATTCGAAACTGCTATTTGGAAGTATGATGCAAATCTGACAACGTGTACAGCAGAAACCCTGCAGAGGGTGCAACTGGTGCTTAATAAGACGACCACCTAACCCAATCTTGGGTCATGCAAAAAATCAACCAACTAACGGCATATCCTTGCTTTTTGATTGAGTATAACATGCAGATACCAATATGGTTCCAAAGATCAATTGTATCATTTATGTCATGTTAATATCCCAAAATATTTCACATGTCATTGAATGTCATCAGTTACCTGATGTACTTAAGAATATTTATAAAATGACCACTTGAAAGTTCACAAGTGGGTAGAGCGGTAAGAAAGTTTTATTAGGAGAAACTGAAGTACTCACCTTTGCAGTACTGACAGCTCACAGCTTCCCTGCAAGTAACAAACGAAAATTAATCTTAAGAAAAAAAACTCAGAGTAAAACATCTAGTGAAAATGGAAGACCAAATTCTTCATTCTATTAACTGTACACAGATATAATACCTAATTTTATCTAGTTAGGACTCGTACCAGAACATAGAGAGCCAGTTAGAAACTGGACGACGACAACTAACATGCCTATGCACAGGAAACAAGCGAAAAGAAAATATTCTCGAAAATCAGATCCACACAATACTGGAAATCTAAAACTATTCCCGCAATGTTATTCAGGGGCAAGTTTGTGTAGACCTCAACAGAAGAGTGAAAATGAACATAATTCAAGGGTGACAATATTTTCACACTTGCTTGCTTCAAAGTAAAAACGATACCCAAAAAATAGGACAGAGAAGCGACCAACAAGATGACAGCATCTCCAAGGAGGTAGAAATTTTTTCCTCGCAAGGTGAAACTACATCAACTGCTAAAGCATAGTTGCAATCATGGTCCTGGAAAATAACAAGGAAATACTAGCTGCTTTGTCTGACAGTAATAATCAAATGTTGCCAAATATAAGACTCCATATTATTTAAAGACCAAAAATTATAACAGTCCAAGTATCACATATTACGATCCCTCCTTTCTAATTTCTTTCTTGTTTTTCCCTTTTCCTATGGGGTTTGCAGCTGCATAAAACACAGCCATTTCTTTACCTTTGCATATACACAAGATTCGCCACTTATATCACTTTTGGATAATAAGCTGATAATTAAGCCATATATCTACTCCGGCTAAAATTGAGATCTAAATAATAGTGCCTGCCGCAGAACACCGCCTTAGTGAGGCGAAAGCCCAACCTTAGCTGCACCTAACTTCAGGATCTAAGTGCTTCTAACAGCATTGATTTATACACACGTATGACATCAAGATTTTGAGGTCAAAAGTCATCTGCAAGCTGCTCAATTTTTTATTTTTATTTTTTTTGGGAGGGGGGGATAATGGTATAAAGCTGTACAAATTGTCATTTAACAGTAGACTACTATTATTTTAGTTTGGCATGATGATTATATGAGTTGAGCTTAAAGAAAGAAGTGAGGATTTATATCGGCAACCACAACTTTGTTTGGGACTGCGGTGTAGCTGTTGTTGTTGTTTAACAGTAGATAAGGTACCTGATATCAGAACCCAAGGTGATCAAAGGTAAACAATCAATATTGTCTTGAATTTGCAAAAGTTGCTACAGTTATTTGTTTCTTAATGGTAATACTAAGTAAACGGTGAAAGAAGAAGAAGAAGAAGGAGGAAAGCAGGAAAAGTAAACACAACAGAAATGTGCTAAAACTAAAACTGAAATGCTAAATGACTTTTATGAAGAAAGTAACTGAATGAAAAAGATAGAACTCGCAAGGTTATCCAGAAGTTGCTGCACGACACGTGTTTCCCATAACTAACTACTCTCTTTCTTTTTCAGCAGAAAAACCCTATCATAGCAAAAACAGCATTTTTATAACTCCCCAGATTATGAAAGAAGTGCTAATTCATCCATGTAAGCTAGATAACTTGTGCATGCTATTAACTGACTGGAGCTTTTTCACAAATATCAAGAAGCATCATACCTAATTAGGACATCTTTGTTACAATGCCCACACTGATAATACTCTGATCTCTCTGCTTTGAGGAAAAGGTATTCAAAGCCCTTTTTCTTCAAAGGCTTTTTCGTTATTCTCTTGGTCTCACGATGCTTCCCAACAGTTATCTTGCTAGATTTGCGAGCAATTCTTTTCTCCTCAAATCCTTTCACAAGATGCAAGGGCATGTGAGATTCTTCTAGCCAATATCTCTTTCTTTCATTTGAAGCCTCTTCTAGCATTGTTCCGCATCGAACAACAATGTCAGGTAAGAATCTTCTTTTACCAAAATCAAGAAGATATTTAACTACAGATCCTTCAGAGCTTTTCCTGCGTACAATAACCTTCTTGAATGATCTGACAGATTTTTGAAATTCCTTATCCATCATTGCAAGGATATTGGTGTTTCCAATATCATTCCATCTAATATGAGCATCAAGATCTCTAACCTGAAAATTGAAAAAGAGAAAATGATGAACCAAAAGCTCAATAAACTACACTCAAGCATGCATCTTTGTCAACAATAACAAAGACAACTAAGATGTCCTTTTAACACAAGCCATAGCCCACAAGGAAAAGTGCTACTGCAATTAACGCAAGTAGTAACTATCTATGTCCAATGGAGTCAATTTGGGTACTTCATATAGGACCATATCTCTATCATCTGGACCGCTGAAGTGCCACATTAAGGTAGCAGATCCAGGAAGATCATTTCTCTCAGGTTAAACATTAGTAGCCGAAACTGAATTGCATGGAAAGCGTACCTGGAGAGCAAGTTGCTCCACAGATCTTGAAGTTTCAACAGCAGCCCTCCAGGCTATGCACTTACTTCTCTTGGCAAAGTCTGAATTATCCGGATATAACAGGCCTAGTACCTTCTTACATCCACCTGCACATGATAATTCTAGGTAAATTAAGCTCAACTGTTAAGTTGACCAGAAACCCAAGTTGTATTAGAAAACAAAACAAATGTTTAGACCTTGTCGGGCAGCTTTGCGCGCCAATGATTGAGGCAAAACCTTCCAGTTGAATAGACGACGAGATAGCCTTCCCCCCCTCCACCAAAACAAGCCCAATCCACTTCCAGCATTTGAAGATGGATTTAACTCAGGCTCCAAATACCTAGCCTTCTTTTTGCCAATTCCATGTTTAGAAGACACACGTGGTGAATTGGTAACGATATGATGCCCAGAACCCACTTTGGCTAAAGAATCCACATGCTTAAGCCAATCAGGGATAAGTGCTAGAGGCCGCAAGTTCGACTCTAACTGGCACCAAAAGTATCAGTCAGAAATCTATACAGATATGAAATGCAATAATAACTACTACAACTACTATTATGTCTCAATTCTAAGCTAGTCAGGATCGACTATATGAATTCTCACCATCCATTTCACCCCATTTAGACTCATTTTACTCCAACATTCAATACCTTGCGGTTCTCTGACACTACGAATTCTTTGCAATTTATACTGTCATACACATCTCTAAACAGGCACTGAACCCAAAGTAAGCGTACTGTTATGACAAGCCTTCATTCCAACAAGAGGACTTTTGATACCGCGCCAAAAGATCCATCTTTATGTTGGTTCATGTTCACTATGTTCTTAGACTAACGTACTTTGTATTAGGAAAGAATCCCAAGTACTAGACAATATTTAACAAAGTCATGTCATATATAATTTTTTTGAGCGTGATATCGGCACTTTTTTTCCCCATGATCGACAGCAGTGTGCATAAAGTTTAGTCAATCATACTAGGAAGTTGTGAATTGTGATATACACACTGGACCACAAAAGAAAAAAGCATTTAGCAGTCCAACCAGTTTCTCTGTCATACCATGTGAAACTTTAAGATCACATAGTACACATAACTGGAAATAGCTAGTGCAGCTGACCTTTCCGCCCTCCAAAAAAAATTTTAGGGACTGAGAAGGGATATAGCTTCCTACTAAACTATCAAAGTCACAAATAACTGCCTAAAAGAATATTTTCCCCGACATGAAGCATTAAGAACAGCCGGGAAGATCAAGCTCCATGTGGATATGAAAAAATGAACTACGAGCACATCATTTTCATTGAAGTAGAAGACATTTAGCAAATGAAAATGACAAAAAGAGCGGGATGATAATATTAAGAATGATGTAGAAAACATTAAGAGCTCTTTTTTTATTTCACTTGTATTTTAGTGCGAGGAAAAACACCATGCCGTATGGTAGTAGGTAAACTAGGTGGAACTGGAAGACAATGGATGCGGAGTAACATGCACCTCCTGCACATACTTTTTTACACCAACTCTTTGCTAATGAATGAAACATTTTTGACTTATCAATAAAATAAAATATAAAAAAGATAGGGATGATCATCCTTACCGTAAGCAAAAAAGCTCTTAGTCCAGCAACTTCATGTGCTTTAAGAACACTTTTGCGCCAATTTTGAGAGTGGTGCGGATTCAACCATGGACCCACCAGAAGCCCATGAAGACGATCCTCAATGCTCACTATATAGCAAAGGACATCAACAAGATGGCTTTTCCTGTTCTTCCGAGAACAGACACCCAATGCATCACTAGAAAAACTTTCTGGAGCAGGACTTGCGTAATTCTGGATGAGCAAGCAGTCATTTTCACACTCTGGAACTCTGCAAGGGAAGCACCACCCACATTTTTCTTTCCAAGCATCAATCTTCAGATTCTGAACATTGGGCCAGCAAAATTCAGTAGATTTGCTAGATATGGCCTTCAGCTGCGTTGAAATAATTTCCTCCTCTGTTTTTATAGCATCTTCACCAAACTTACCGGGTGATTTCTTTGTTAACTCTTCAACAACTGATGATGCCATTCGGGCAAAGCTATAATAGTTCACATAACTTTCCGCATACTGCTCCTCGGACATGATTTCTTTACTGCTCGTTGTTAATGTCCCCAAATCCAAAGATTCATTCCCCTTTCTTTCTTTAAGTGTTCTTCTAGTCTCCATATTTTTTTCTGTAAGATCAGAATCTTCAAATGTTCCAGCCTCCTTGTAATTTTGATTGTCAGTAACAACCTGAGATACTTCAGCTGATCCTTCAGATCCAGGCGGTAGATTTCCCGTCTTCATTGATGGGTCTACAGTCTCTGACTTGTCATATCCTACATCATCCGAACATGACAAGAGCTTTTCCGCTTGCTTTCCTTCATTTACCTTCTCTTCATTTTGTGACAGGATCAATACCGGAGAATTTGAGGGCAGAGTTTTCAGCTGAGTATCCAGATCACATTTTACAACTGCAGCCATACAGTTTATATCCCAAAGCTTCATAATCACACTTGAGACAGTTCCGTAAATATGTTCTGATGACTTCATCATCCCTACAACCACAGCCAAATCATTTCTGTGGTAATACTTAAGTGAGAACTCGTCTTCGCATGGATCAGACCTGCAAGGACAGCAGCACGAAACTCAACTTGTGAGCATAATTAAGTATTATTTTAAACCAAGAAACTGGCAAAGAAATGATAAAGTGTCAAGAACAGAAAATAACAAGAAAAACAGGAGTCTGATGCCCCAGATTAGAAATGGCAACTACCACATTTTGGCACAGATAATAAAAGAAGATGCAGTGTCAGACCATAATGTAAAACTTAAAACTAGAATTAAAGGAGATCAAAAGTTAGACAATTGCGGTGGATATGACAAAACCATTAGCTTCCACCCTTGAGACTATGATCGACAACTAGAAATTAGCTAACACACTCAGTAAAGCTTTATTTATTCTTTATTTAACACAACTTTTTCCTTACAAGTAGACAATTCTATTTTTTTAAATAAAGCAAATAATTTTATTAATGTGGGAAAATCCCGTATTGAGGCTAACCTAGTTGCTCACTCCATGACCCTTTTGATGGAAGCAACCCGGCTGCCGAAGAGACCAAGAAAGCAACATGATCAATGATACTACTAGCCTAGAGACCTTTTAGAATGTGAAACTACTAACCTAGCGACCTCGAGGCGAGCAGTTACCTTCTGCAACCTAGCCACCCCCTCCGTGAGACTGTGAATCCATTTATGGAAGCAACTTGGCAATCAAAGAGACCAATAAAGCACGTCTTCAAGAAGAGCTTTCAACTTTCACCAATGTCTCTTAATCATATATAGATACTAACATGACCAGCTTATAACTACACTCTCTATCAAGCACTATATCTTGATCCACTTTTCTCTTTATGATACACTAAGCTTGTATTACTTGGTGCAATCGGATAATATAGGATGTTAGAGATGGGTTCGTCATTATTAACAAAGAGTGAGAGACCCACAATGAATTGAGATTTGATTGAGTCAAGGTTAGAGAGAAGTGGAAGTTTCTCTCACGAGAAACTAGTTTTTTCTTATATAAATGACATCTGCCATCTTCATTCACTCCTCTATACTTCAATAAAGACATTAGAATTAGAAAAAGGTGATAGTACAAATCAAGCTTGTTTCCAAAAAACATTCTACTACTAAATGGAAGGGAAAGTTTTATTGGTCAGTGCTATTCATGTTTTGTCACTTAAGCTTCTTTAAGACAAATGGTGATTTTATTAAATACGAATAATAACACTCTCAAGAATGAAAGGGAGATGAAGCTAGTAACAAATTTGTCATGACATCAGACGTATTCAAGAATCACAACATCAGTGTAAATGTACTATGACTGAGTCCTAAATAATGTAGGATTTGGCTATATGAATCCCTTGTAATTATTTGACTCCATTGAGACACAAACATTACAATACTACTTTGCTTGTGAAATTTTCCTTTTAACGGATCACCACATCAAATGGAAAATGTTATTGCCAACAGCAACCTAGACCATATACTGATTCAAACTATCTAATGCAAACTGTTCCAAACAGTGCAAACGTTTGTGCCGAAAGATAAATGTTAAAACATAAACAGACTGATTAAGCTTCAAAGAGCAACCTGACTGTCAGAGAAGGTACAATCACTTACTAACTTTAGGGTGATGGAACTTACACCAATAGGTAATCACAGCAGCTATAGTATAGCCGTCCGTACGGATCAGTTGCCAACAACTCTGCCCCTCGAATTGATTTTGCCAAATTCAACCAGGGCTTCTTTTTGCCAATCAGACATTCAGGGCAATACCAATCACCTTCTGGCAAGTGACTACTAGCAACACCAACACACTTGGAATGAAATGCAGCAGGGCAGCCATCACAGCATATTAAGTTACCATCCATTTTGCAGAGGCAGCATTCATCGCTGTTCCAGTCTGTTGATTCATCGACTACTTCCTCACTCAAGCATGAACCAGCAGCAACATCCATGGCACCCCTCCTCTTCTTGGAACTGTCAAACTTCGAATCCCGATCAAAATCTGTGTTCTCTGCTGCCACAGTTCTTCTGTTAAGCTCTGATCGTATGGCCTCTACTTCAATCACATCATCACAAAGACACCTAAGCATTTCAATCTTCAAAGAAGCTGGTTGCTTGTAGTAATCGCTCTCGAATAGTTTAAAGTGACAAAGATCAAAACTTGGCTTCAGTTCTGATTCATGTAATAGTAGATATTCAACCATAAAGACAGGCCATGTGATCAGGTCCAGCAAATCCCAGTTAAGAGACCTACTTCCACAATTGTAAATGTACAGATAAAATTGAGTATCAAAGGAATTCAAGCAAAAAAAAAAAAAACGTATACACAACTTTTTGAGAGTTCAAAACTTTACCTAAGACAATTAGATGCAGATTCAGAAGTTTCATCTGAAAGAGCCTCCAAATGCTTCCTCAATATTTGCAAAAGAGAGAAATGAATGGAGTCAAATAATAAAGTAGGAGCATCTGCTTTTATGCACGCTACGAAGTCTTCCAACTCAAAGGGGCTCAAGAACAATAAAGTACTAAACGATCTCAAAAATGAATAGACAGAGAAGACGTCAAGCACAGGAATACCATCTAAATCTAAACTACTCGAAGTAGGAGGCAAATCCATCTTTGGCAGAAGATTGTCATGTTTATCAGACTCTTCATGACCTGATACTATAATTTTCTCCTCTGAAACCACACTAACTGCAGGAGACAACAATGGATAACTCGCTACATCAGACACTACTGCACAATAAATGTGATCTTCAGCAGAAACGGAATCTATTCTCGCTCTACGAGCACTTCTTCTCAACACCGTCTCCGTACCACCTTTGCTGCCAGCATCCAGGAGCTTCCTCTTCTTTCTACCCCTTTTCCCCTTCATCAAGCTCCCCGAAGCACCATTTTGCACTTCCAACCCACTAGTACCCTTATCAGGCGTCGTCCACTTCACCTCAACTTCCTGCAGAGTGCCATTCGTTAACTCATTCACAGTAAAACAAGTATCCAAACTCAGTGGGACCTTCTCTTCATCTCGACTACACTCTTTCTCCCGAGTTCCTCCTTCTCCAAAACAACAAGCCATCATTTCCTTCGACGTCTCATCACCAACAACAACATCTACATTCTTACTTTCTTCATCTAGCCCTAAATTCAAGTCAAAACAGTGCCCGCGACCCTTTATCCTTATATCCTCCGAAACACGAACCCCCACGTCCCCATTTGCATCCACATTCAAATCAATCACATTGCTTCTATTCTTCAATGTTCCCTCCAAAGTTTCCAACTTTACCTCATTAACACCACCCATATTCTCCTCAACATTCAAATCCACCCCTTTATTCAAATCCAGTTGACTCCTATTCAAATCAACTACCGCATCATCATAATCGTCATTCAAATTAACCATCACATCATAATTCAAATCCAAATTCAACCCATTATTCAGCATACCATCTTTTCCCAAATTCAAGTTCATTTCACTACAATTCTCATCATAATTCATTTCCACGTCAGCATTATTACCTGAATTTTTCGCCATACGACGTCGTTTTTTGGGTTTCCGACCAACAGGCTGCTGTTGCTGACGTGACACTGATCCGTTCAACAAGCAGAGGACTTGGGACAAGTCAAGAACCTCGGAATCGCCCATATCATAGAGGATCTCGAAGAACCCAGTTGTAGAATTGTAGGATTTGACTGTACCACTAAATGCTCCAACGCCTTTGACTTCTTTGTTGACTCTTCTCCCTATATACTCTTCCCCCATTTCCTTTGCCCCAAATTCTAGGGTTTTACGATCTCCACTACAAACCCCAGAATTATGATGAGAGAGAGACAGAGAGAGAGGGGGGGGGGGGTTCTCTCTCTACGAATGTGGTTAGATATAAAGGAGTATATGTTGTTTATGTATCGTAGAGAGAGAAAATGAAAGTTGGGTGTGTGTGTGTGTTTCTCTCTCTAGAAAATGCAAGGAGAGAGAGTGAGAGAGGAGTTTGAAGTTTGAAACTAAAGTAAAATGCGTTTTCTTTATGGCAACCTTCTCTTTCTCGCTGCAATAGCAGTCACGTGCACGTGAGTGGTTGGGTCGTGGGTGAGAATTGAGATAAACAAATATTTCATGTACTAAGATAATTTAATCCATCTATTTATCTATATATATATATATATATATATATATATATATATATAAATATATATATATTATTATAAAAGTACGAATAATTTATGTTAAATGTTGAACGACTAAAACATACCCAAAATATTGATTGACTTTTATGCAATTAAATATTTATATAATTTAAGAATCTAATTGTAAATTACCTAATGATGAAATTTTTTTTCGACTTAAACTACATATACACCAACCCTAAAAAGTTGATTCTACTTAGATTAAAAAGGCATGTCCATAATTTTCTTTTAAAAAAATTATTATTTCTAATTACAATAAAATATATAATTGTGGGAGAATAGGAGATTTACGTAGCATATTGTAAAGTCAATACAAGATTCTTCCTCGCGATCTGTTGTATTTGAAAAAGGAAGAGTCTATATGCTTAATTTTCCCTTCAGTGCGGCAATTCCGAAACATGGGAATTTTGAGTTCTATTTGGAGAAGGAAAATTTTTTTAATTAATTTAGGGATCTTAAATTTTTACAAATATAAAAGAAAAATTTAGTATTAAGCTCTAAAAACATTTACAACATTTTAAGTTAAGTAAAAAAATCTTACAACCCTTTAAAATCTTAATTTATATTAGTTCATAAAAAGTTAAAAACTAAATTAAGTTAGATATCTTTTATAACATACTTTATGTTCCTAGATATTATGAGCTACTACATAATTCAAATAATTGAGTTAATTTTAAAATGTTAATTAATAATTAAATAACAATTTTTAAAATATAAAATCTAATCTTAAAGGAAAAAAATACATGGGCAAGTTTTTATGAATATCTTTCTTTTACATGACAGTAAAGTTATCACGACCCCAAATTTCCTCTGTAGAAGTTCGTGATGGCACCTAGCCTAATCCTATCAATGCGGAATAATCATAAAAATTTGAAATAAATAAACTACAATTCAAATAATTACAACTCCCAAAACCGGGTAGAAATAAGTCACAAGCTTCTAAAAAATTATTCTCAATGTTTCTATGTATCAAGGTCTAAAGAAAAATAAGGAAGCAACATAAAATGATAAAAGGGGACTCCGGAGTCTGCGGACGCTGGCAGATATACCTTGAAATCTCCGTGCGCAAATAACTCACTGTCGTCTAAACTGGTAAGATGTACCTGGATCTGCATAAAAGGATGTGCAGAAGCGTAGTATGAGTACACCACAACGGTACCTAGTAAGTGTCAAGCCTAACCTCGGTAGAGTAGTGACGAGGTCAGGTCAGGCTCTACTGGAGAATAGATAATGACATGAAAAAATATTTAAATAATTTAATAAGATAAAATTACTATGAAAATGAATCAAATAGTATGTCACATTTAATGACACTAAATAATTGCAAATAATATCTCGTGGAATCAAAATAGAATTCCTTTCAACTTTATGAAAATCATAACAATTAATCGAAGGTAACTATGGCCATAAATCAATATCAATAAGGGCACTACCGAGGTACCGCCTCGTAGTCCCAAAACATAAATAAATTCACAATATCTCATTTCCTTATCTCACCGCGGGAGACTTCACAATTTATTTTAAATAAAATATTTTTTTTCGAAATAGCATCCTGCATTTTAGCCATCCTTATCACACCACATGACTTCTAGTAGTTCCCCCTACTAGCCACGCGTATCAAGCCACCCTTATCTCACCGCATGCATTTTAATACCCAAATCTTATACCACCGCATGCGTATCAATATCACAATTTGCACCTCAAGTGCCCAAATATTTTAATTTGCCAAAATAAATCAACAATATTTTTCACAATAAAGAGCTCACGGCTCATGCCAACATAAATCATCAATAATATTTTTCCACAATAAAGGGCTCACGACTCTATCATAATGAGTACAAAAATATTCAGGAATAAATAATTTAGCAAACTAATATTTCAAAATCTTTAATACGTTGCTTCAATGCTAAATTTAAAATGTCAAATATTTCATATTAATAATATTTAATTTAAAGAAAATCAATTTCAAATAATGCACAGAATAAAAGAAACCAAGTTTCATCCAAACAGGTAAAACAATTAGCAGGAAAATGTCAAGCAAATTTAAAGTATACAAATCAAATAAATGATGGAGAATATAACAAGATTTAATAAATTAATTAATATGCGACAGTGATCTTCACAATTTAAAAACATAATCCTTCACATTTAGTCTGGGTACACACTCGTCACCTCGTATACATGACTTTCATCATATTAAAATTAATACCAATCCTAGGGGAAATCCTCCCCCCC
>AWOL01S0044562.1:10889-23499 GCA_000715115.1 Nicotiana otophora | reverse complement strand
GACCTCTTGTATTGTATTGTTCATCTAATATCAATAATATATTTTCTCCCGTGCCTTCTCACAAAAGTGAAAAAGTCTGGTGGGAAGTGGCTGGAGCTAGGGGTCTTTTTTCTCGTGTTAATAAAATTGCATGTGTCCGACTTTTCTTACCCATGACAGATGTTAACCATTGGCCCTTTCATCAGTTAGAAATTAAGGCCTTTCTTCATGGCAATCATGAAGATGAGGTGTATATGGAGCATATGTCGGGCTTTGTTGCTCAGGGAAGTCTAGTAGACTTGTATGCCAACTGCGCTGATCTTTATATGGTTTAAAACAGTTAGCAAGTTTAGCACAGTTATAAAGGAGTTTGGCGTGATCCTCCGCTAAGCTGATTATTCTATTTCTTATCTATACCCAGCCTTGGACCCGTGCATCTATTTAGTGGTCTATGTTGATGATATAATTATCATTGGCAGTGACCGATAGGGTATTGATAGCTTGCAACGACATTTCTTTCAGCATTTCCACACCAAGGACCCAGTAAGTTGTATTTCCTAGGTATTGAAGTAGCTCAATCAAGATCAAGCATTGTCATTTCACAACCGAATGTCAAGACCTACCGATACTCCAGGAGACAGAGATGACAAACTATAGACCTACCGATACTCCTATAGATCCGAATGTCAAGCTTCAGCCAGATCCAGGGGAGCCTCTCTGTGACCTTGGGAGATACAGGAAATTAGTTGAAAAGATTAGTTGGAAAACTGAATTATCTCACTTTGACAGAGTAATACAAAATCTAAAATATGAATTCCCTGTGTGTGAAAAGGGCAAAGTCTCAATTGTAAATGATCAAAATCAGATAACATTCTGCACCTAGAGTTCTCAAGCAGCTTTAAAGATCTACGATTTCATCCCCTGGAAAGAGAGAATGGCTATCGCCAGCAGTCCCACCATTTATCGATTATGACTCAGTTCCTTCAATGATTTATTTAAAAGCCTCGAAAGGCCACATTTGTTCAGGGCAAGAGTTGTAGAGATAAGAGAACTAGTATTAGTAGGCAGAATGAAATGCAAAGAAGAGATCTATAACTCTGAACTGGAATTTCGCAATGTTAAAAACAGACAAAAAAAGATCAATAAACTAACATGCAAAAAGAATTCCCTAAGCAAATATAAGGTTGGAATTCACATCGCACATCTGCCTATAAAATCTAGCTAGTTCTTTGACATAAGCTGTAAATCATCTCCCTTAATTAAAGTCGACCTCACATTGAAAGCACATAAAAGGCTTCTTTCCTTGAGAAACTCATAGATGTGTCTTCCCAACTCTTTTATTTCTAGTAACTCCTTTTATGGCCAAATTTATGTGCTTCATCCCAGATATTAGGTGCATTTGACAAACAAGGGACATGAAGGACAATAAGGTGAGGGAGGAGCCCGGAGAAAAACTAGCACTGAAGGATTGCAAAAATCTGAAAGTTAAGGACCAAAAGAATAGCCCAACAAGCTCATGATTTCGAACGGAAAGCAAAATAAGTACACAAGGAAAATAAACAATCTCAAATACAATTGGGTAGAACTATACCGAAGAGGTCAGCATGTCACGATAAAGAATATGAACATTTCTGATGGACAACTGGATGTTGTCAAGGACCTGAAGAAGGAAATCAAGAAAAAGTATTAGAGGAAGAATAAAAGCCAATGGGTACACAACTAAATAGCACAACGAAGCCAAAGAAATTTGCAAAAAAGAAAGATCCCAGCGGGTCCAGTCAGCGCCTTTAACAAATATATAATACAACCTTTGCAGTAATGTATGACGTAAATGAGTTTCCAGCCCGACTATCTGCAAAAACCAAAAGATTCTTTAAGAAGTCCACAAAAGAAGATAGAAATTAAACGTACAGACAATCAAAGTGTTAACCTTTACTATGAGAAAACTGACTAAGGTCAGTGTAGGAAATACAAGCTTAACATGAAACATTAAACCAAAAACAGCTACACTAAATATGAACATAATAGACATTCTGTAGTGAGATAAAAATAGGAAAAAGAAAGTAGCCTAAGTTTTGTCCTCCATCATCTAACCGTATAGTTAAAAAAAATCTAAGTGGCCCCTAGTCCTGAGAGGACTTACCAAGCTTGTGGTTATTTTGCTGCAGCAAAACTGAATACTACACTCAGATGCCACCATCTTTCCTTTTGATCAGTAAATTAAGCTTTTAATAACAGAAATAGCCACGTACTAAGCTAGTGCTGGACATTACAAAATGAGAGGCCCCGCTGTACAAAAACAAAAAGGAAGGGCTCCCCTATACAAAGTTATGCCTGTAATGAGCTAATAAAGACATTCATGCCGCTTACATCAAAAAGATCTTGTAAATTGCAAGAAGAAGCCAGTAATCCTAGACATCTAACCCAAGAGTATGGCCTACTGGGTAATGAAGTAGGATGACAACCATGAGGTCTCAGGTTCAAATCCCAGCGAAAACAAAAATACACCAAGTGATTTCTTCCCATCTGCCTAAACATTAGTGGGTAGAGTTATCCGGTACGTGTGCTAGAGGTAGCAGGTACCAGATGGAATAGTCAAGGTGCGCACGAGCTGGCCCCTACACCACCACCATCAAAAAAAATCCTAAACACATACACGTGAGGTTCTACATTGAGTTGCTTCTGCCTGCAAAACACCTTGAGTTTCTCTCATTCCAAAGTACCTAACAAACTCATACTGGAATTGCTTTCCAGTATTTTCTTAGTGGTTTAGAGACACTGCAACTCCTGCAGCAAACCAATACGCTTGTATTGACTAAGGCATAACCTAGTGCTGTCCAAAAATTGTTGGAAAGAAAGCACCCATAACTGTCTTGCTGCACTCCAATGTAGGAACATGTGGTTATTTGTCTCCTTTTCCTAAAAACACAAGAAATACCTATTGGACATGGCCATTTCTCGATAAGTTGTTTTAGGCGAGACATGCTTCATAGGCTGCTACCGACAAAAAAACGTGCTACTTTATATGGAGCAATTGATTTCCAAATCGCCTTCTATGGTCATTGACGAATGCTATTTGCCCCATTATTTAACCACTTACAGCATGACCCAACTGAGAAAACCCCACTGCATTGTCCTTATCATGTGAGTGAGTCTGCCTTTTCTCTATCCAAATGTACATGTTCTAAAAATCATGGAGTAATTGGGCTAGCCTATTCACCTATCGGTCGAAGCATTGTCTTCTAAAGTTTAGGTTCCACACCTCCCTATTCTATACTGATTGTTTGTGACCTCTGTATCCACAACCAAACTAAAAAAATCCGGGGATTTGACCTTGAGAGAAGTGTGACCCTCCAAGCATCTTGCCAGAAGTTAGTACTTCTTTCTTCGCTCAACCGAATTACAGTGTTTAATTCAAATCTGACCAAAGGTTACTAATATGTTTCCATAATGTTATATGAGGAGAGTTCACAGGATTAGTATTTCAAACTTCATTTTCCCCGTACTTACAAGCTCTAACCTTTCTCCACAACCCACTCTCTTCCTTACCATACCTCCATAGCCATTTTAGCTATTTCACTAATAAGTTATTAAGGAAAGGGTGGAGGTCGAGAATTAAGGTAGAATACTAGTACGTAGTCGAGAGTGTCTCTTTCCCATACTAGTAGTATTAGTGTTAGTCTTGTATTCTATTATTGGTAAATTTCTACTACTACATGTTGTTCCTTTCGCTTCGCTTTCTTATTCTCTTGTTGTTATTACTGCTTGTTACTACTCTTTCTTTTAATCTTTTCTTGAGTCGAGGGTCTCTCGGAAACAGCCTCTCTACTTTCTAGGTAGGGGTAAGGTCTGTGTAGACACTACCATCCCCAGACCCCACTTGTGAGATTATACTAGGTTTGTAGTTGTTGTTCATTAATAAGTTATTATTGTGATTCTTTTAAGATTCCCGATGCAAAGCCCACCTTTTCTTTTTCCAGAGTCGCAATGTCCCATTTTATAAGATGGAATGACCTTTTCTCTTTCATTCCTTCCCATAAAAAGGTCCTTCTCAGCCTATCAAGGGACTGAAGCACAGCACCTGGAATAGGAATAGAGACTTCAAGATCAAGTACACTACTGATCAATGTCACTCTCCTCCAAATGATAGATACTGTCTCTTCTAGCCTACAAGATCTCAAATCATTCAATGATGCTTTGCCAAAAAGAAACAACCTTGTATTTGCCCCTAAAGGCATTCCGAGATAATCAGCTAGTCTGCATATCCAGGAGGATGTTGACAAGGAACAACTAGCTCTTTCCAAAAATTTATTCACAAGCTTGATATTACCTCAAAAATTAACAGCATCACCTTTAAGTACATCAACCAGATCTGCTCAACATCACACTATATAGGATATCGTAGCATATAAGACATGGGATACCTCCATTTCCCTTAGCGAATTTCTTCTAGAAACACTGCCCTACACAGCAAACTGCTCAACGCCTCCATCTTCTGGACAGATGTCCGGGCTGGAGAAGAAAATTGATGGAAAATTTCCCCATCTATATAGCATTACTGCTAACAAACTTTGCACAATGCCACGTGGGAGCAGGTTGGCAGCCAATTTTCAGAAGAAACTTCAATGATTGGGAAGTGGAAGATATCTGTCAACTACTCAAATTCTAGAGCCTATAGCCTTGGATGAAAGTAGGGAGGATGCTCAAACTTGGATGGCCAGTAGAGATAAGAAATACTCTGTTAAAAGCTGCTATAATCTTCTTCAACAACAAGCTGGGCAGCAGGAGGAATCATGGCCATGGAAGATGCTTTGGAAGACCAAAGCACCAACAAAAGTTGCTGGATTTGGGTGGACTGCAGCCTGGAATAGACGTCTTACTCAAGATATGCTACAAAGAAGAGGATTTGCCTTATACAGTAGGTGTTTTTACTGTGAAGAAAACCACGAGTCGGTAAATCATTTGTTTCTTCATTGCCGGCAGTCTAGACAGATCTGGGATCTATTCCTTAATATCTATGGTGTGAAATGGGTAATGTCAAACAGTGTTAAAAGTCTGCTGGAAAGTTGGCAGGGTCAATCGGTAGGCAAAAGGAAGAAAAAGATATGGATGACTATTCACTTATCCATCATGTGGACCATCTGACTCGAAAGGAACAAAAAATGCATTGAAGATCAGAGGACCCAGATTCCTACGCTAATAAATAGTTGCTTGCAGAATCTCTATATTTTTGGTGTAAGGAAAGGGGAGCAGAAGACTTGGTGCAGTTATTAGATTTTATGGAATTGTAGAAGCTTTATTTGTAATTGCTATCCTATGACGTTTTGCTTGTACTTTGAAAGTACCTCCTTGGTACTTTTTTGAAGTTTCTTAATAAAAGTTACCTTACCTAAAAAAAAAATGGGAAAGGTGACAAAGAGTCCCCTAGTCTCAACCCTCTCTACGAAGGGAAAAAGCATCTAAGGCACCATTTATTATCATTGAGAACCTCATTACGGAAATACAAAATCTTATCCATTTCACCCATTTTTCCCAAAAATTCATCTCTCGTTTAAACGCAACAAGAAGGACCAACTGACATGATCACTAGGTTTTCTCTATGTCCAGCTTACACATGATGCCAACTTCTCCTTGCTTTCTCTACTGTTCGGGCATTTATTTGCAATGAGCACAGTGTCCATGATTTATCTTCCTTTGACAAAAGGAAGTTTCGAAATGACTTGTAGAAACTTCCACCTAGCTTAAAGGACTAAATCCTTCGGCTCTTGCCTTTTTGACATCAACAATATAAAAGAAGCGTAGAAACTCTTTACAAACTTCCCTGGCTGGTGAAAAAAAATTCACATCCTCGATCACATCATCTCTGATCACCAGCAATGCTCGTAGAAAGCCATATGGAATCTATCTAGACATGGTGCCTTAACTCCTTCAGAATCTAACCTACTCCATTTCTCAATCGAACAGGGCCTCTCTACTCATTCCCTCTCTAGATATGAAATTCTAGGGCAGTCTATTTTAAATAGCCGTCTCCATGTTTTCATCTCCAGTAAGTTCTTGTAAATATGACAATTTTCATTTTAATAGCTTACTCGTGTCTTCACATAAAATCCGGTAATCCTCAACTTGTCAATCATATCATATCTCATATTGGTTCACAATTTTGTGAAAAATTTTGTGTTCCGTCCACTAATTTTAACCACAAACTTCTCGACATCTTCCATTACCCACCATCATTAAACTCTTTAATTGAAATCAAAGTATGGAAATACTTATGAAAGACACTTAACAATTGCATGTCGAGTTCAAATAATCTAATTTTAGATGAGATGAAGACATTAATATTACAACTTAATCATTTACTATCTTTCTATCAAGTATATTATGCTATTTAGTCCCAAAATAAAGAAGACAATCAGTAACTTCTGTAATTGGAAGAAAAGGTAGAAATCTCCGGGAAGTGAATTCCCCGACTCTCGACCTTATGCCACACTCTAATTTTCCTGCTTAAGCAAAGGCTTAAAAGAGGAGCAAAATGAAGATTAATCAAGCTTTCAATCAAATTGACTTCCTAATCAGTGAATAAGTAAGCTTTTCGACATTATTGTAAGTTATCATTCAAAATTCGTTGAATTCATGGTTGTTGGGCCCTACATTGATCTTGGTTTTTCATAATAAAGAAAAAAAGACAAAGGGTGTGTGATATAGACAGGTTATCCTAATGTTTAGTGGTTGCTTCCATAGCTTGAACCCATGACCTATAGGTCATACGAAGACAACTTCACAGTTGCTCCAAGGCTCCCTCCGGTTTTTTCATAATATATCATCCATTTAATGGACTTTTTCATGTGAATTTCATTCATATTTGTTGGTCGTTGAAATATGGTGGTGGTAAACCTAGTTTTTAAATGGAATTAATAAAAATCAAAGTTGGGGTTGAAGAATATTGCAGAATATATTTCGAGGAAAAGTTTTTTCTGCAAATGTTATATTAAATGTGACTGAATCTATGTATGATGCAAAAGCATATTTGTCCTAAGTCCTCAAATTTCAAAAGTCCACTTGGGGTATGAATGCATTTTTGAACCGCAGGTTGATTTTGCCTGTGTTTTTGAGTTAGAATTAGTTTGGGATTGTTTCTGAATGTTATACCTTTTTGAATCTAATCAACAGATTTTCCCTAATAAGTTCCAAACAATGGATCTTATATTTCTTGCTAGATACGGTAAGTATTCGTTCATACTTATTGAGTGTATTACTTGTGTGACTTTTACCTTCTTTTTTCATTGACTAATTGTATGTTACCTACCCATATTACACGCTCCCTCCGAATTTATGTGGCGGTGTTTGAATGGGCAAGGGTTTAAAAAAGAAAGACTTTTGAAATTTGTGGCCTAAAGAAAGGCATAGACATTAGAGTGGCTATAATTCTTATCATCAAGGGTAAAATAAAAAGTTTAAAGTTAATTTATTTCTAAAAAAAAGGAAACATGACATCCTTTTGGGGACAATGTAAGAAGGAAAGTAACGGGCACTCCGGTGCACTAAGCTCCCGTTATGCGAAAGGCCTGACCACAGGGTCTATTGTACGCAGCCTTACCCTACATTTCTGCAAGAGGTTGTTTCCGCGGCTCGAACCCGTGACCTCCTGGTCACATGGCAACAACTTTACCAGTTACGCCAAGGTTCCACTTCACATGGCAGAAGGAAAGTATGCCACTGAAATTGCGACAGAGGCAATAGTTTTATTGTCCTTTTGTTTTTTTTAACCTAAACTCCATTCTGGACCCAATACTTTGAACGTGCTTTGAGCATTTGAGTTGGTTCGTGGAAAAGACTAAGGAGCATCCCTTGAGTCGTAGAAGGCATGAGTATGTGACATGTAAAAAGCCTTGATACAAAGTATACACGAGGGTTGAGTACTACAATTTGAGTGATACAAGTAAAGAGAGTGCTTGTGAGGTCCTTTTATCCACTGATCTACTTTTTTTGTTCCAAATTGCTTTTTTCAGGTTCAAGAAAAGTAATGAGTGGAATTGTAAAATATGTACATAGTGGTAGATCTCTGTGGAGGAGAAAAATATATAAACTTATGACTTTAGAGTGTTTGCTGATCCTAATGAATCATACTTGAGGAGGAAAGATAGTAGAAAGTTGAGAAGTGGATCACACCATGGAAAGGTGCAAGAAAGTAATACTCCACAATCTCATTCATACTGCTTAGTGATGCCTACAATGACTGATGAAATTGGTGATTGTGATAATCTCGATGGCTACTATGATAATTATGAAGTTGTTGGTGAAGGAGCCTAAGAGAGGACATGAGATTAATGATCATGGAGATAAAATGGCCAGTAGCTCCTGTTGGTGCTACGGACCCGAGAAGCAAGGACCTGATCACTTGAATGTGGAGTCAATGAGAGCTCAACTCTTTCGAATTGTTCTCCTCTCATTCTCTTATGTGAAAAAAAACTTATTTCAGTTAGTTGTTCGGAGATAATGAAAAGAAAGATCAATTCTTTCATATCCTTCATTTAAAAAAGTGAAAAGAAATAGATTCAAATGTCTTTCTCGTCAATGTAGAGAATTTCAATTCTTAAATCTAGATAATAAGTCGTCATGCTGACCATTTTCATCACTTCGTACATATCATACCATGAGCAATGTGGTCGAACGGTTTTAGTTATTGCATGATTGTGGAGTTTTTCCTTGTGAATAACTTACCAACAGTTAATCGAGACCTGTTCTCTTTTATGTTTATACATTCCAGTAGAATGGCACTGTCGGAATATTCTAGTCTCAAAAGTCTCTTAAGTGTCTTTGCTTCAATATACATTTCAACTAAAGTAATCAGTCAAAGTCTTTCAAGTATAAGATGCTAAAGCACTCACCACATACTCGTCTTGATAATTTTGCAAGTTCTGCAGCAGCAAGTTTGGCCTTTTTCCCAGCGAATTCTCTTCTCTCTACTTCATCCATCCTCCACTGTCATAAGCATGAGCAGAAAATTGCACCAAAACTTTCAGAAAGCAAAAAGAGAAGAGAGACAGGGAACTAAAGTTGTAACTTTTCACGTACATGCATATATATATATGTATATGTATATGTATATGTATATGTATATGTCAGGTTATTTTAGCAAGATGGTTAAACAAAAGAAAGTGCACCTCTAAGAAATTATCTCAACTACTTTAGTGTTGGCTGATTAAGATAGAGTGAATAATTATCAATTTATTCAAGCAATCAAAAGTAATAAAATACTCCCTCCATTTCCATTTGTGACACACTTTCCTTATTAATCCGTTTCAAAAAAAATGACACCTTTCTATATCTGAAAACAATTTAACTTTAAATTTTCCCCTTTGCACATTTTACCCTTAATGAGAAGCTTTTATAGACACACAAATTGAAAGCCATACAAAAGCTTTTACCCTTTAAGGTTTTAACCCCACAAGCTTCAAAAGTTTTCCTTCTTTCATAAACTCCATACCGAGCCAAACTAGTTCACATAAATTGAAACGGAGGGAGTATCAAGTTTATCGGCCTTCCATAAAGCATGTTCTCAGTCAAATGAGAAAAATAACAGATCTGTAAAACCGTGTAAATCTAACAACAATATATGAATATTAGCACACTAATACACATATCGTCTCACTTATAAAGCTAGCCTTGTCAGAATTTTCTGAAAACTCGAGACAATTACATGGAAATAGTTTAATGTACGCCGGCTTAGGGATAAAGAGGCCTAAGATGAAAGCACGCCATCTTTCATTAATAGCTAACAAAAACCGTATCAAGAGGCTCCAACATCGTACAACTTCTCCTGATCTGGTCTAGATTTCTACCCCACCAGAACAAAGCATGCAAAATATGGACTGCAAATGAGAGTTAAATTCCTTTAAAAGGCTGTGAGATTCATTTCCATCAAAAGCACCAAAATAAGCAGGTGGAAATCAGATTCCATTGTTCTTCAAGCAATTCTTGCACAAATGTGAGCTGAACTATGTATGATATTAACCAATTGGTGCCCCTCAATGCAACAAATCCCCTATCTAATCACAATGCAATGAGGTGAAAAATATATATTAGCTGAAAAATATATATTTCACCGATATAGCTATTGAGTAACTGAAGACGGTCAATGTCAGAACTGCAACAAATCCTGTGTTAGATCACAACGCAATAAGTGGTAATTCTCAGCAATCAGCCTTCAATCACGACAAACCAATTGACATAGACTTCTTTCCTATATTAAAGTTATCCCCCATCAGAATAGCGGCAAAAGCAGCCTCCTATAGCCTCCATAGGAGCTTACCAATAGAATAAGTGCTATGAACTCGGAGCTCCAAGGTTTCACTTTCACAAATAATCAGCACTATCAGAACACTACAACATGATTTTATGCAGAAGGTACTGTTACAGTTTCTTTCTTTACCAACTTATCTCTTCCATTAGTTATTAACTTTGAGATACAGAAGTTGGTACAGTCTATTAACTAATTCAACTCCCAATTTTATGAACATTCTATATGAATTGATCCGTAGATCCTAATTCAAGCGGATTTGAAGAGATTGACTGATTATTGTAGGTCATCTTCGACGCCATTGCTGGAGTGATGGGCATATGCTTCTCAGTATGGAATTAGCATGACCCGGTCAAATGTTAGATGCCCCGGACCAAGTTACTATTATTTATTTTTCGGCTTTTGCGTCAAGCTTATCAATTTATTTTAATAAATGATTGGCTGCATGAATCCTGTCCCTTTTAATGCATCGGAGGGAAGGATGCAGATTTAGGGGCTTCAAAAGCTTTCAAGGTGAGAATGAAGTACTAAGGCTTTCAAGGGTTGTGTTAAGGTTTGTAGTAAGTGGGATGGGCATAGAAGCTAACTAAGGTGAAGGCTATAATAAATTGGTCAATCCCTAAGAGTGTTTAAGAGGTTAGGAGCTTTCTGGGTTTAGCAAGTTTCGATAGGAGGTTTGTGAAGGGATTTAACACAACGGCTAATCATCTGATCGGGGTGATTAAGAAAGATAAGGGTTTTATATGGGAGCAAGAACAAGAAGGAGCCTTTAAGACTTTGAAACAAATGCTCAATTCGACTCCTTTGCTGCAACTTCCTTGAGAATGCCTTTAAGGTTGAGTCTAATGCTTCGAGATAGGTATAGGTGAGGTTCTTATGCAAGACCAAAGACCTTTGTATGAAGAGGATAGGTGAATCTATGAAGAGGACATATGAACAATACATATCCAACTTGAGAATAAGCTTATATTAAACGAAGAGGAGGAGGAGGAGGAGGAAGATGAAGAAGAAGGAAGAAGAGAATAGAGTTTGGAGAAGAAAGGGTAGTGATCTATAGGTTTATTCACCGGAGGCTATATTTGCTAAAAGTTTAAAAGAACTACAAACTGTAATGAGTGGCTTAAAAAGGTACACCTGATGAAAAAAATTATATTAATCATTACTCTACTTTCATATTAGACCAAGCCTTTAGGTCGTTTATGTAGATTTGGTCTAAGGTCGTCGCACTCCTACAACCTCATAGCAAAGTATGTCGATGAACAAGCCCCCTCCTGTCAGAAACTCAGAAAAGTATGTGGCATCAGAGGTTGTTACCCCGTGGGCAATCGAAGGGGCTGATCTTCAGGGAAACTTTTTGGTTGTTATCGAGTAAAGATTATGAATATATCTAGACAGCTTTTTAAGAAAAAATTACATATATATATATATATATATATATAATAGATAGTATTGTCATGTTGGTTTGGTTCGTTTTATAGTTCATACTAAACCAAATCGAACCAACTACATGTCGATCTTCCGAGCCAATTTGATTCTATCTTCCGGTTCAGTTTGATTTTTTGATATTTATTGAACACTCATCAATCATCATTACTGATGTTCCTCGCGGATAGTGGGAGCTCAGTGCATCGGGCTGCCTTTTTTTTCTTTTTTACTCATCATTACTGATGTTGAATTTTCTTAAGATAAACAAAAAGATTCGGTAACAGTGAATTATGGCATAATACCTCTTTCTCGTCCCGATGAGATGCACATACTAATACATCCTCTAAACTGATTATGACAGGATCCCAGCCAAGCTTTTTCCACGGAATTTTAATACTCAACTTACCAACATGACCTACAAAAGCAAACAAATAGGATCTCATCAAGAAAAGAAAACTTGAATATACAATGTCTGAGAAAACAGCTTATAGATTTTTTATAAGTACAAAATGGCCTAAATGTTACAAAGTCATCAGGAAGCATCAAACTCAAAGGAAGCAAACATGAAAAGTAGAAAGAAACCAAAGTCAAAGGAACAATAAACTTCGAATTCTGTGAACAATAAACTTCGAATTCTGTTAAAATCTAGCTGACATCCCATTAATTCAACAAAAGCTAACCGGCATGCATTTAGTGGAATCAGAATGATGACAAGAATTCCTGATTCCGATTCTTTTTGGTGTCAGGGTCTTCTCGTGTGCACCTCAACTCATTCCACCTGTTACCTGCTATCTCCNTAGCACGATCATTGGTTGCCTCATTAAAAACCTTGCCGAAAAATCCATTTGGGATAAAACCGGTCTAAGGGAAAAAGAGTGCAACGCGTGCTTCCAGAGCTAGAGCTTC
>AWOL01S0044562.1:0-10828 GCA_000715115.1 Nicotiana otophora | reverse complement strand
GACTGTCGTTCAACTCTCGAGATCCGTGATTGAAGAAGGTCATGCCGAGATAAATTCTACGAGCTTAACCTAGGATTGGAGGAATAAGTATATTGAATACTTAAAGAATGGAAAGCTCTCATCGGACCTTAAAAATTTGAGGGCCCTACGAACCAAAGCTGCTCGATTTACATTAACTGCAGATGGAACGCTATACCGAAGGACATTCGATGGACCATTGGCAGTATGCTTAGGTCCAGGAGACACCGATTACATCCTACGTGAGGTGCACGAGGGCACTTATGGAAATCACTCCGGTGCCGATTCATTAGTCTGAAAAATAATCAGGGCAGGGTATTATTGGATCGGTATGGGCAAAGATGCAAAGGAGTTTGTTAAAAAATGTGACAAATGTTAAAGGTTTGCACCAATGATCCATCAGCCCGGAGAGCAACTTCACCTAGTCTTATCCCCATGGCCATTCATGAAATGGGGAGTGGATATCGTCGGCCCTTTGCCATCGGCCCCAGGTAAAGCTAAGTTCATTTTATTTATGACTGACTATTTCTCTAAATGGGTTAAAGCACATGCGTTCGTGAAAGTAAGAGAGAAAGAGGTTATAGACTTTATCTGGGATCATATCGTGATTCGGGATACCCACCTAAATAGTGTGTGACAATGGGAAACAATTTTGTCAGTAGCAAAGTGACAAAATTCTTCGAAGACCATAAAATAAAAAGGATATTATCAACGTCGTATCACCCCGGTAGGAATGGACAGGCCGAATCAACGAACCAAACTATCATTCAAAACCTAAAGAAGAGCTGAACGACACTAAAGGAAAATGGAGAGAAATCCTACCCGAAGTCCTTTGGGCATATCGAACAACATCAAAATCTAGTACGGGGACAACCCCGTTCTCCTTAGTATATGGCTCCGAAGCCTTGATTCCAGTCAAAGTCGGGGAACCTAGCGCCAGGTTTCGATATACAACAGAAGAGTCAAATAACGAGGCTAGTGCCTCGAATTATCGGATGAAAAATGAGAAGTTGCTCTCGTCCAATTGACCGCCCAAAAGCAGCGAATCGAAAGATTCTATAATCGAAGAACCAAGCTTCGCCATTTTAAACTCGGGTACTTAGTGCTAAGGAAAGTCACCCTCAGTACCCGAAATCCAAATGAAGGAAAACTAGGACCGAACTGGGAAGGACCGTATCAGGTTCTCGAAAATGTCGGAAAAGGATCATACAAGCTCGGTATTATAAACGGCAAACAACTATCAAGCAATTGGAATGTGTCACACCTAAAACGATACTACTGCTAAGGTACTACCCTCCCATATTCGTTTACATTTCGAAACTAACCCCTGCAGGAGTTAGTTTCGAAATGTAAACGAATATGGGAGGGTCGTACCTTAGCAGTAGTATCGTTTTAGGTGTGACACATTCCAATTGCTTGATAGTTGTTTGCCGTTTATAATACCGAGCTTGTATGATCCTTTTCCGACATTTTCGAGAACCTGATACGGTCCTTCCCAGTTCGGTCCTAGTTTTCCTTCATTTGGATTTCGGGTACTGAGGGTGACTTTCCTTAGCACTAAGTACCCGAGTTTAAAATGGCGAAGCTTGGTTCTTCGATTATAGAATCTTTCGATTCGCTGCTTTTGGGCGGTCAATTGGACGAGAGCAACTTCTCATTTTTCATCCGATAATTCGAGGCACTAGCCTCGTTATTTGACTCTTCTGTTGTATATCGAAACCTGGCGCTAGGTTCCCCGACTTTGACTGGAATCAAGGCTTCGGAGCCATATACTAAGGAGAACGGGGTTGTCCCCGTACTAGATTTTGATGTTGTTCGATATGCCCAAAGGACTTCGGGTAGGATTTCTCTCCATTTTCCTTTAGTGTCGTTCAGCTCTTCTTTAGGTTTTGAATGATAGTTTGGTTCGTTGATTCGGCCTGTCCATTCCTACCGGGGTGATACGACGTTGATAATATCCTTTTTATTTTATGGTCTTCGAAGAATTTTGTCACTTTGCTACTGACAAAATTGTTTCCCATTGTCACACACTATTTAGGTGGGTATCCCGAATCACGATATGATCCCAGATAAAGTCTATAACCTCTTTCTCTCTTACTTTCACGAACGCATGTGCTTTAACCCATTTAGAGAAATAGTCAGTCATAAATAAAATGAACTTAGCTTTACCTGGGGCCGATGGCAAAGGGCCGACGATATCCACTCCCCATTTCATGAATGGCCATGGGGATAAGACTAGGTGAAGTTGCTCTCCGGGCTGATGGATCATTGGTGCAAACCTTTAACATTTGTCACATTTTTTAACAAACTCCTTTGCATCTTTGCCCATACCGATCCAATAATACCCTGCCCTGATTATTTTTCGGACTAATGAATCGGCACCGGAGTGATTTCCATAAGTGCCCTCGTGCACCTCACGTAGGATGTAATCGGTGTCTCCTGGACCTAAGCATACTGCCAATGGTCCATCGAATGTCCTTCGGTATAGCGTTCCATCTGCAGTTAATGTAAATCGAGCAGCTTTGGTTCGTAGGGCCCTCAAATTTTTAAGGTCCGATGAGAGCTTTCCATTCTTTAAGTATTCAATATACTTATTCCTCCAATCCTAGGTTAAGCTCGTAGAATTTATCTCGGCATGACCTTCTTCAATCACGGATCTCGAGAGTTGAACGACAGTCCCTGAGCTTATCTCGCCTTCCTCGACCGATGATCCCAAATTTGCAAGTGCATCAGCCTCACTGTTTTGCTCTCGTGGAACATGCTGTAAAGTCCATTCTTTGAAATGGTGCAAAGTAACCTGTAGTTTGTCCAAATACCTTTGCATTATATCTTCTCGAAATTCGAAGGTTTTGTTTACTTGATTTACCACCAGCAAAGAGTCACACTTGGCTTCAATGACTTCTGCTCCCAAGCTTTTAGCTAGCTAGAGACCTGCAATCATGGCCTCATACTCGGCCTCGTTGTTAGTCAACCTAGGAGTTTTGATAGATTGCCTAATAGTGTTACCCGTGGGTGGCTTTAAAACGATGCCTAGCCCGGACCCCTTCATATTCGAAGCCCCGTCCGTAAAAAGGGTCCATACCCCCGATGACGTACCCGATTTCAATAAGAGTTCTTTTTCGACTTCGAGTACGAGGGTCGGCGTGAAACCGGCTACGAAGTCCGCTAAAATTTGAGACTTGATGGTCGTACGGGGTTGATACTCGATATCATACCCACTAAGTTCGACGACCCATCTGTCCTATCGGCCTGATAGTTCGGGCTTGTGCAAAATATTACGAAGCGGGTAAGTGGTTAATAAGCATATGGGGTGACATTGAAAATACGGTCTTAATTTTCTAGAGGCGCTTATCAGTGCAAGTGCCAATTTCTCTAGGTGCGGATATCTAGTTTCTGCTTCTCCTAAGGTTCGACTTACATAATAAACGGAAAATTGCGTACCTTGCTCTTCTCGAACTAGGACACCGCTTACCGCGATTTCCGATACTGCCAAGTATAAGCATAGTTTTTTGTCTATTTTTGGAGTATGAAGCAGTGGTGGGCTCGATAGTTATCGTTTTAATTCCTTTAATACCTGTTGGCATTCCGGGGTCCAAGCGAAATCGTTCTTCTTTTTGAGTAGAGAGAAAAATTTGTGACTTCGATCTGACGACCTTAAAATGAATCGGCCTAAGGCTGCAATCCGTCCCGTTAGCCTCTGTACGGCTTTTACACTATCCACGATGGCAATGTCTTCGATGGCCTTGATTTTATCGGGGTTAACCTCAATCTCCCGATTTGACACCATGAAGCCGAGGAACTTGCCCAAAACGACCCCGATGAGCTTCATGTTGTATTTCCTTAAAATCTCGAATGTTTCCTACAAATGGGTCAAATGGTCCTCTGCGCGCAGGGACTTAACTAGCATGTCATCAATATAAACTTCCATTGATTTACCTATTTGTTCCTCGAACATTTTATTTACTAGGCGTTGGTAAGTAGCTCCTGCATTTTTTATCCCGAAGGGCATCACATTATAACAATATGTTCCATACTTGGTGACAAATGAAGTCTTTTCATGATCTTCCGGGTTCATTTGGATTTGATTATACCCGGAATAGGCATCAAAAAAATTAAGGATCTCGTGGCCGGCCGTGGCATCGATCATGCGATCGATGTTGGGCAGCGGAAAGGAATCTTTGGGGCATGCTTTGTTCAAATCCTTATAATCTACACACATTCTAAGTTTGTTCCTTTTTTTAGGACTACAACTACATTGGCTAACCATTTGGGATATTTCACCTCCCGAATGGACCCTATTTTAAGAAGTTTGGTTACCTCGTCCTTTATAAATACGTGGTTTACCTCAGACTGGGGTCTTCTCTTTGCTTCACCAGTCTAAGCCTAGGGTCCAAGCTTAGCCGATGTGTCGTTATATCTGATAGGATCCCTGTTATATCTAAATGGGACCAGGCAAAACAATTTACGTTATCGATAAGAAATTGAATAAGTTTTTTGCTAAGTTCGGGGGTCAACCCTGTTCCTAGGTATACCTTCCGTTCGGGCCAGTGTTCGATTAGTGTGACTTGCTCCAATTCCTCAACCATTGATTTGGTAGCGTCGGAATCATCGGGAACCACGAAGGATCTAGGGATCTTTTGATCATCATCTTCATCGATCTTCTGATTTTCTGGTCGGGTTAAAGCTGATGTATGTGATTGCTATTTGGTATCTCGTTCCCCCTTTGAGCTCGATCCCTTTATTGGCGAAGGCGGAGATATCAAATTCGCTTCCTCGATGGCAAACATTTCTCTTGCGGCCGGTTGTTCTCCGTACACTGTTTTGACTCTCCTTGAAGTTGGGAATTTAAGGACTTAGTGTAGGGTCGAAGGTACAACTCTCATGTTGTGGATCCATGGTCTTCCAAAAAGGGCGTTGTAACTCATGTCGCCTTCGATTACGTGGAACTTCGTTTCTTGGATGGTCCCGGTCACGTTTGTCGGTAGAATTATCTCGCCTTTAGTGGTTTCACATGCCATATTGAATCCGTTTAGAACCAGGGTTGCGGGTACAACATGGTCCTATAGACCGAGCTGTTCCACGACCTTCAATCTAATGATGTTGGCCGAGCTACATGGATCAATTAACACACGCTTAACTTTAGTTTTATTCATAAGTACAGATATTACCAGTGCATCGTTATGAGGTTGTATGACTCCTTCCGCATCTTCATCATTGAAGGACAAAGTTCCTATGGGTGCGTAATCCTGAGTTCGAGATCGCTTCTCTCTCACAATCGATGTCTTTGTACATTTAAGCACCGGTCCTTGAGGGGTATCGGCGCTGCCGATGATTATGTGAATGACGTGCTGTGGTTCTTCTTGTTCGTTTTGCTTGCCGAAATCCCTATTTTTAAAATGGTTCTTTGCCCTATCGCTTAAATATTCTCGAAGGTGCCCTTTGTTGAATAACCGGGTTACCTCCTCTCTTAGTTGCCTGCAATCTTCTGTTCTGTAGTCATGGGTGCCATGATATTCACACATTTGATTGGGATTCCTCTGGGTAGGATCGGTCTGCATGGGTCGAGGCCATTTAGTGTCTTTGATGCGTCCGATGGCCGACACGATGGCGGATGCATCAATGCTGAAGTTATACTCCGATAACCGAGGAGCTTCCTTAGATCCGGCTGGCCTGTCGAACCTACTTCTGTTCATCAGCCCCCGAGACCCTTGACCTCGATCACTTCTTTTGTTATTTTTTCTTGGGTTATGTCTCGATTCACCGATTCTATGGTTTCCGTTATACGGTTGGTATCGATCCCTGATCGGACCTTGTTCTCGATTAATATCCCTTCAAGCAGCGGGTTCAGCTCCCAACTGATCATCTTCGCCCCTAATTTTTGATTGGTATCGATTGTGCACGTCGGCCCACGTGATGGCTGGGTATTCTATCAGGTTATGATTCAACCGCCATGAAGCCGTCGAACTTCGTTCGTTCAAACCTTGAGTGAAATCCTGAACAACCCAATCGTCTATGACTGGTGGCAGATCCATTCGTTCCATTTGAAAACGAGATACAAACTCCCTTAGCATCTCATTATCCTTTTGTCTTACTTTGAAAAGGTCCGATTTCCTTGTTGCGACTTTTATGGCGTCGGCGTGTGCTTTTACAAAAGAACCTGCTAACATGGCAAACGAATCGATAGAATTCGGTGGTAGGTTGTGATACCAAATCATTGCTCCCTTCGAGAGGGTCTCTCCAAATTTTTTTAACAACACAGATTCGATTTCATCGTCTTCTAAATCATTGCCCTTGATGGCACACGTGTAAGAAGTGACGTGTTTGTTGGGGTCGGTCGTTCCATTATATTTGGGAATTTCGGGCATACGGAATTTTTTGGGGATTGGTTTTGGGGTTGCGCTCGAGGGAAAAGGTTTTTGCACGAATTTTTTGGAATCCAACCCTTTTATCATTGGTGGAGCTCTAGGGATCTGATCGACCCTATAGTTATATATTTCTACATTTTTATCGTCGGCTTCGACTCGCTTTGTGAGCTCTTCGAGTATTTTAGCAATTTCGGGAGTAGTCCCCGATTCTTGCTCATTTGACCTCACTATGGCTGGCTCTGTTCTATGGGCAATTTCTCGGGGTGGACTGGGCTCCGGCTTGCTCAGTAGCTGGGTTTGGCTCTGCAACTAAGCTATTGCTGCCTGTTGAGCTTGCAAAATTTCAAAAATCATACGCAAGCTGATGCCGTTTTCCTCGATGTTATAGGTATCTCAAGCTGCAGACCGAGTGCCACCATGAATGCTATTTTCAGGTTCAGAATGTAGGTTTGCCACAATGGCCACATGCGAATTGATATCTATCGGCACTTCGATTCTAGCTCCAATGACGTTGACAAGTGGTCTTTCAGTATTGGGTGTCAAGTTGTTGTTCTCATCTTGAAGACTGGCTTTGTTATCGATAGGTGAGGCCATTTGATTGGTAGTTAGTTGTTGCTAATCCGAAATCCAAGATACTTTCGGAAACAAGCGCAAAACGGTGTGTTTTTGCAGATTCGTATCAAATAACCACTGTTATCCTTAGCCCCACGGTGGGCGCCAAACTGTTTACCCGAAAAACGGATAGAGTTGAATTTGTACGCAGTTCTAAGGGTACGTGGTATAGCTTGATACAAATCGTAAGGATAAATAGAAATATCAAATATGGATTGCAAAGAACGCAAAATAAACAAGGTTGCAAAGAAGATGATTTTTAGGACTAAGCACAGTGAATCAATTAATGAAGCTTAAAAGAATAATCCTTGAATATAGGAGAATGTAGTGCTTGAATTATAATGTAAGCTAAAAACTGCCCTCTACAGAAATGTAGCCATCCTCTTTATAGTAGAGGATCTTACTTTAGATATAATTAAAAATACATAGTAGAGAACCCATGATAAATTAGCTTTTCCCTAATTTCCGCCGAGATTCTCTCCCTTAGTGTGTTTGCAACGGCTCTTGTCTGTGAGCTCGAGCTCGATCGGCCTCGGTGCTTGTCAGTATTGCTTTTAGAACTCGATATGGACTCGGGATCAGGTGATGATTCGAACTCGATCCCGGTTGGCCTCTGCCCTTTAAGCTCGAAATCATCTCATCATAGTTCGATTCGGACCCGAGCTCGATAATGACTTCGAACTCGGTGTTTGATCTATACCCAAATTTTGAAGCTTGTTTGTACCACCTTCGGAACCCACCTTGATATTACGAAGTCTTTCTTTGTTCCATTATGTTTCGACCCCGATCAATCGTACGAATGCCGAAATCTATTTCGACCGTATACACAGTGGGAGCATAAAATAATTGCTCGCGCACTACAACCCAATTCACTATAACTTAATAGGATTTCTATGGCATGAGAAAGAAAAGCTATTATTGCATAGTAGAAAGCAATCAAAGATACTTTCGCCGGAGAAAGAATGACGTGGAAACGGTTCCGAATGCCGAGACGGTATTTTGGGACTCAAAATTGGAAACGTTTTATGGGAGAAAGACACAAATGCCCATGCAGAGCAAAATAATAACAGTCGATGCCCCCTTTTCCCCTATTTATCGGACATGCCCCAAAGATCTTAACTCAAAGCAGCTCGCTGGCCCCAGTCCTTCAATTTACATATTCACCATTCCTATCATTTTAACAAAATCGCAAACCTCTGCAATAAAATCAAAGGAAAAAGGGCCAAATATATCATGTAATATGAGAAAAGGTTTAGGTATACCTTTCGTTATATTTTTGGTTCAATTATATCCTTACCGTAATATTATTGGTTTAAATATACTCCTCTTCCGTTAAGTTTGTCCAAGGTGGATCAAATCCTACGTGGCACTCATATTTGATGGGGTGGATGCAAGGAACTAGTTGGAATTTTTTTTTTAAAATAACTTATTTATTACGGTATACTGTTATATTATATTTTATACTATAACAGTATAATATTATATTACTATAACCATGACTTTAGCTTGCACAGTAGCACCTAGTTGATTCAACAAATAGGAGTCGAAGTATACTATTATAGTATATTGTATACTATTACAGCACACTGTTGCAGTATATTGCATATTATTATGGTATACCATTATAGTATATTATATACTATAACAGTATATTGTTGCAGTACGGTTATATACTCCTATAGTATATTGCATACCGTAGCGATATACTGTTAGGTAACTGTGTTCTTCTTCGATTATTACAGTATATTGTATACTATAACAATACATTGTTGCACTGTAGCTATATACTCCTACAATATATTGTATACTGTAGCAGTATATTGTTGTGTAACTGTGTTCTTCTTCGATTTTCAGCTAAAAAATTCGATCTCAATCACCTCAAATCAGCTCCAAATGCGATCAAATTTCAGTATGAACTTTAAGAAGGTACTATAAGCAATATTTAATAGTACCCACTTTGAATCAAACAAGACATCTTCAAAATAAAAATTTTAAATTCAAGAGTTTCAAGCCCAACAATGGTGAAATTCAAATATACATATAAATTCATATCCAGGAAGCTTACTTGAAGGTACTATAATCAATATTTTATAGCACCCACATCGAATCAAACAATAAATCTTCAAAATAAAATTTCAAATTTAGGAGCTTCAAGCTCAATAATGGCGGGTCTTTATACACACACAAAAAACATATCTAGGAAACTTAATGTTACATCCCGTACTTTTGAACATTGGATTTGTCGTAAGATAATTGACATAAGTTCAAGGAAAAGACTATTTTTGAGGTTATAAGTATTTATGATATTTCAAACAAGTGATAAGTAAGTGTTATCAAGGTCAGGGGGTAAACGAATCGAAGAAATTGAGTATCGCCAAAGTTTGACATTTTGGGATGAAATACGGTTCAAGCTATAATACCTCGTATTTATGGAATAGTGCTATATCACATGACCATGATAGTAAGGTATATGAAGTATATTAGTATTTAAGTGAATTGTGTGCTAGAATTAATTATGTGAATTATTGGTTTAGTGAAAAATTAACAAGCTTATTAGGAAATTGCGGATAAGCCTAATGGACCTCCCAACATGGCAGCAAATGGGGTTCTTAATTAAGCCAAATAGTGACTCTTTGGTTTATGTACTAGGTGGCATATCTATACATACACATGTGCAAATGATGATAAGATATAGGTGTACTCTATATATATATATACACACACACATGTAATGGCGTTTGGATGACTAATCAATTGGATATTCTATTAATGACATGTGTAAGTGGTTAAAGGCCCATTTTAAGATAGACTTTGCTACTTTGTTGGCTTTCTCTCTCTCTCTATATATATATATAAGGTGTTGCACATTAATGTTATATATACATAGAGACACTATATACATTTTCTTAACTTCTTAAAGTGGAGAAGATTTTCTTTAGGAAAATATGGGCAGCAACGTTTTCTACAAGGTAAATTACATTTCTTCTCAACAAAAAGATACTAAGTCCTACGACTAAGGCGAGTGCGAAGAACATAATGATTATACTCACGTCGGTTTCCTTTAGCGGATACGAGTTGAGCTTTTGAGCCAGTGGGTTAAGACCAGATATGTTAAGGCTATCCCTTCTTTCCTTTTGGCATGATCCATATGATACAAACGAAACGAGCAAACACACAACTTTCATAAATGACTCTATTCATAGAAGTACTAGGTGTGCCTATGTTCTTGATTCCCCATGTGCCCTACTATCATATCGTTTGTTCATGGGTCTCATGACATTCCGAGAGATCTTATTGACTCACTTCATTATGCATTGCATTCATTTATAATGTATATTGACCTATGACCAAATGACGTTATATACGCGTATGTTATATGTATATGGGGTATGGGAAAAGGTTGCGGCATTATATACGCACCACCACCTCATCAGTTGATATACGTTGATGATTTTACCCACAGAGGCTGAGATGATATGATGGGATTCCCTCAGAGGCTTGATGATATTATGTACGCACAGACCTATACATTATATGATATTTATACGCATATGCATGACATTATAAATATTTTATAATTTACAGAGCTATCCAGACTTACAGGTTGAGTCTTTTATTCCATGTTTCTTCCATGCCCTTTATATACTGATTTACATGCCTTACATACTTAGTACATTATTCGTAGTGATGTCATTTTGTTGTNGTAAGTGGTTAAAGGCCCATTTTAAGATAGACTTTGCTACTTTGTTGGCTTTCTCTCTCTCTCTCTATATATATATATATAAGGTGTTGCACATTAATGTTATATATACATAGAGACACTATATACATTT